>JAPYZK010000462.1:20376-71229 GCA_030522785.1 Platygaster equestris
AAAAAATTTCTTTTTCATCATATTGAAAATTCTTGAAATTTGTAGATCTTAAAAATGTCGTCTACGAAGCCAAATTTTGCACATAAAATATCATTATAATTTGTAACACTCTAAAAAACTCAGGATACTGATGAAAATCGAAAAATTTTTCAAATTTTACGAACATCCAAATCCTCGTCAAAATTTTGTCTTTTTTAAAATTCCGAATTCGAGAAAAATTTACTAAGTCGCCCACAAACAATCTTTCGAAATATCTAAAGAAATTCAATGTTTCGTTTAAATTTGCACATTTCCTAATTTTTGCAAAAGCATCAAAATTTAGAAATTTCTGGGAAAATGAAAAAAATGTTTCATACTCGAACATTCAAAAAGTTCGTAAATCTTTGAAATTTGCGAAATTTCGCAAATAAAATTTGTATCTAATACTCTACAGAATTTAGAAAACTGATGTGAATTCGGACATTTTTAACATTTAAAATTGAATCAACTTCGTTAATTTTGCGAATTTCGAAAAATGAAGGAAAAATCGTCTGAAGATTTCATGAGTTATCTACAATTTCCCCTTGTTTTGGTGACTTCGAGACGTCTCGTATTACGCTAAAAGTTCGTAAAATTTTGACAGGAAACGATAGATCGTTGGCACACAGTTTTCTGGATAACAGCAGGAATTGACATTATTACCAACTTCTTCTATGTTTGGTTCGCCTCGACAGAGGAGCAACCTTGGAGCATGGGCTACAGCTGATGACACAGTCTTAGTTGACACATAGTGACATTTAACACGGCTCACGAGCTGCCGTTCGGCCAACACGCGGTTAGCGTGTTTTGACTCGCCTTTCCATCAACTTTTTTTCCGCACAATATTAAACCGTTAATGTTCATTGTTGTTATCGATGCAGAATTCTACAAATCATTTACCATATTTTACTTAGCTTTAATTATTATTAGGTAAATTCATCTAGTGTGATTTTTGCATATTTTGCAACGATTGCATTTACCTTGCATTTTTTTAACGTTGGTGCTTTGAAAATTGATATTGCTGAGGAAAATCGGGAGCAAGTGATATCGCGAAACATTTTTGGAATTGAAGTTGAAATTTTTGGACAACTTTTTTGACTGTGTGATATCAGTATTTTGATAACTTTGATTCTTATCAGAATTTTCGGATTCTTGGAAGATTTTTTAATTCGTCATGAGATTTTGTTTCGTTTTGAGGTCGAATCTTATGAGAAATTTTGAGATCGTATAAGATTTTGGATATATTCTTATAAGAGTCGAAGTTGTTGGGGAGAGAGACTTGAAAATCGGGAAAGATATTCATGAAGTACAATAATACCAAATAAATGTTTTATGCAAATTTTTTATTGAGTAAAGTGTAGGTATGACCAAGGGTGTAGCACAGGAGGGGGGGGGGGGCAGGTTAACTTTAATACATCGAAAATTTTCGAAGTTTCTAAGCTATGAAACTTGAAAATTCTTTTAGATTCTAAAAACTGAAAAATTCCATGCATTCAGAATTTCCGAGACTTTTGAAATTTGATTGTATTTTAAAACTCAAAAATCTAGTACTTTCAACATTTCTTAAACTCCGAAACTTTCAGAACTAGAATATTTTGAAACTTCCAAATCACAGAATTCCGCAATTTCAGAAATTTTAAAGTCTCCCGAACTTGATATTTCGCAAAAATTCCAAATTCCATATACCCCAGAACTTTCATATCTTTATTGAGCTCCATAAATTTAATGAAAATTTGGCATAGAGAAGAAAATGCCCCTCCCTGATAAAAATTTTGGCTTCGCCCTTGGGCTGGTTGAATATAAAAAGTAGATTCAATTTTAGTGATAATTACCATGTGATTGCATTACATGACATGTCAGAAATTGGAAATTGTTGTAAGATTCTACAATTGGAGGTACAAAAAGATTTTTTAGAAACATAGAAATTTTTTAGAAAATTACGATAAATTTGAAAACGTTCTGGAATCACATCTTTTTACTTTCAAGTGTAGACATTTTTTAGAAAATTACGATGAATTTGAAAACATTCTGGAATTTCTTTTTTTTACTTTTAAGCGTTGAAGTATTTCCGTAAATTTTAGGGATATTTTTTTCAACAAAATTGAGAAAATATTGTTGACAAATAATGTAGGATAGGCACAAAAAAGAAATAGAGAAATATTGTACATACTGGAAAATTTTCTAGTGTACATTACATTGTTACAATAACTATAATCTTGAAACGCACACAATTTTACAAGTGTGTATGTGAGGCTTATCGTTATTTATGGTGTAACTATAAGAGAAATTTGATTCGTTTTCGAAAAAAAAGGGTTTACATAATTTCAGGGTTTTTCAAACAATTTTGTGATTTTTATTACATTTCTCTATTAAACTTATTTTTCTTATACATATACAATTTTTTTTGGCAAGAGTAATATATTGAAGAAAAACCAAGTTACTGAAATTATTCGAAAAATTCGAAAATACACATTATTTTTGTGTGTCATTTACCGGATGAAAAATAATGAAAATAAATTTTGATAAGAGAATACAAGGATTCACATGAAAAATTGTTAGAATATGTGACAAAGAGAACTAACATATCGTTCATCTAGTAAAAACAAATCTTACGGTAAAGATGTAAACTGAAAATTAACTTTCGATCCTTTTTTTCACTCGGGAGGAATAAATTTTTATCTTCTAAACTTTTTTCTCGTGCCAAGGTATTTTTTCTGTAGCGATAAAATTTAAAATAATTCGCAGGATTCAAAACTTATAACAAAATTCAAATTTTCCGCGTCGACAAGTTGTATTGTGATTCTGAAATATTTTATTCTACTTAGTTGATTGTTAGATAATACTACGGAATTAGTTTTTTTATACAAGAGAATTATGTATTTGTATATCATAAGTAGAGTTTAATAAAAATTACGGTTTATATAATACAATTTTTACAATTTTTAAACATTCCTTACAATATTTTCCTGTCATTCCAACAAACTTTGTTTTTATCGAAAAAAAAGTTTTTTCTTTGTATGTTTGTTGTTTTTCGATTTTTAGGGTTTTTTATGAATTACAAAGAAGTGAAAATCAGAGTATCGAATTTTTATCATGAATAATTTTTTAAGTTATATTCATACATCAGTAAGTTTTTTGCTCTTAACAATTTGTTTTATAATCTTCTAATTATAAATAAAATATTATTTTACAACTACGTCTGTTTTTTTTGTTTTTTTTTTTTATATTATGATAAACCAGACGTAAAACTCGAGATACCAAGATTGCGCGAAAAAAAGTACGTGAAAACCACGGAAGAAATTTTTTGTTGTCACGAATCCGAGTAATTGATTGTCATAGTCGCGATCTAACGCTTGAATTCACCTTTCAATTTGCTCTCGATTCCTCGCAAGCGTCGGATCGTGAATGCAGTGATCAATTTGTTGAAAACGAAACCGCCGAAAAATTCCACCGCCTTTCCCGAAATGATTATTTTCCAACGTCGTTAATATAATCCCGTAAATTTTTATCATTTTTCAATTATGTCATTGTTTATTCGAGAAATCGAGCCTCATGAAGCAAATAAAACGGAATTCATGGAAAATTGAACCAAAGTAAACAAGAAAAATCAACGTCGGTGGGGACTGTCGATGTATTGGTGAGTAAACATTTATTTATCCAATATTCCAAACCACTGCTTTTTTTCAAGCGGAGTGATTGATTTTCCGCGCGAAATAGTTTTTGCTCATTTTTTTTTTTTGAAGTGGTAAAGTTCTGATTGTGTAGAATTTTTCATGGCCTGAATAAATCACGGCGGAATGAAAAATATAATTATTCGTATTATTTTTATGAAAATCTACGTTGTATGAGAAATGTTCCAGAGTTTCAAAGATTTCGTTAGTTTCAGGACAAGTCGAAATTTTCGTCATTTAGTAACCACGCGAATGATTTTTTCGCAATTACGGTGTTTTTAAAAAACGCGAGTATAAGTGCAGTAAAATTTGTGGGAAATGTTTTGAATTAAAGCAGCATGTGAATAAGCGCAGAAATCAAAGTTAATAGAGTGAAACTGTACGCTGAAAAAATTACAGCATTTTCCAAATTCTGAAATAAATCGAATTACGAATAATAATTACATTTTCAATCGAGGTTATTTTTACGAGTTTGAGTGGAAAAATAATTTTTCAATGATGCTGAAAAACCGAAAAATGAGGTGTTCGTGAATGTTATGAAAATTATATATTTCAAGATTCGACGCAAAATAATTTGATGCCATGAATTTTTTCAAGTCGTATGACTGCAATTTCAGAAACTATTGCAATTCAAAGTTATAACTTCGTTGATTTTATTTTATCGGAATTTATACGAGAATCTATTTTTTTTCTAAACGATGATTCTAAAATTACTTTCTTATTACTTTTATCCACGAAACAATATTCTCAATAATTTCTTCTGCACTTTCATTGCGAACGAAAATTAAAAGCGATGAAAAAAATTCGTTCATGGGAATAGAAACGAGGAAAAAACTTTATCTCTGATTACTTCAGGTTATTCATTCGAATCATAGTCGCCACAAACTACCGAACCCATAATTCCAATGGCCAAACCCCAATATACCAACAATTATCCCCCCCCCCCCCCTCCCCTTCCTGAAATCAAACACCCTCCAATCCACTCCCTCACTCAAACCATAACTCGATAAAAACTTCCACCTCAACCCTCTTTTTCTTAATTGCACCTATCGTAAATTACTCGCACACAAACAAGCCCTTCACACGAATCAGTTCAAACACACTTGATCAGTATCGAAAACACTGCGAATCATCACATTCTCCGATCGAAGCATTTTCAACTTTATTTTCGTCAGCAGCAAAAAAAGCTCATGTTTTATTGATATCTCAGAACTTTCACGATTTTCGGAAGCTTCTTGATGTATTCTTCGTATATTTTTCGAACCAGGTTTAAATTTCTTTATTTTCTAATTTTTCTTACATTTATGACTTGGTGATTGAAAAAAATTTGTTGTCAATTGAAGAAGAAAAAAAGATGAAAAATTCAATTTTTTATATCAGCGATCTCATATTTTATGCATTCTTGGAACTTTCATAACTTTTGAAGTTTCAGAAGCTTTTTAAAATTCTTTATAAGTTTTTCGAACTAGGGTTGAATTCTTAACAGATTTTCCCGAGAGTTTCGATATGTATTTGGAGGTCTTGTTTTGGATTCCAGTTTGCTTTTTTCAGGGCAAAATAGAATCTACAGGATTGAAAATACGAATTTGACAAAAAACTTGGAATTTTTCGTAAATTGATGACTCAGAGCTAAACAAACTTCTTAAAATTATTTTGTTAATATAATGAACATTATTTTGTTATATATTTAAATATACATCGTACTGTACAACAAAATTAAATTCTTCTCCCAGCAATAAAATTTTAATACAGTCCTGCTTTTTTCAAGAATTTGAGAGGTTTCAGTTTGTTGAGGTTGCAAATTTAGCGTATGAATGGATTTTTGTCAATTTTTGAGAATTTGAAAGGTTCATATGCGAAAAATTGTAGGTTTGGATTTCCAAAGGAAGCAATTTTCACGGTTTTCATCTTTTGGGGTTGCAAATTTAACTTTGGAATTCATTTTTGTTCTTTTTTCGATTCAGATCTCTTTTGATTTCAATTTGATTCGAATCGATTTTGATTTCAACTCAATTTGAATCGATTTCGACTTCAATTCGATTCGAATCGACTTCAATTCGATTTGAATCGATTCCGATTTTAATTCGATTCGAATCGATTCCAATTCAATTCAAATCGATTTCAATTCGACTCAAATCAATTTCGATGTCGATTCGATTCGGATCGGTTTCGACTTCAATTCGATGCAAATTGAAAAAGAAATCTAATATACATGACTGAAAATATTAATTTGACAAAAAACTTGGGATTTTTCGTATATTGATGACTCAGAGCTGAACAAACTTCTTAAAATTATTTTGTTATATATTTAAATTTATATCATACTGTTCAACAAAATTAAATTATTCTCCCAACAATAAAATTTTGATACACTCCTGCTTTTTTCAGGGAAAAACAAAATATAAATGACTGAAAATATAAATTTGACAAAAAACTTCGGATTTTTCGTAAATTGATGACTTAAAGCTGAACAAACTTCTTAAAATTATTTTGTGAATATATTCAAAGTTATTTTGTTATATATTTGAATATATATATATTATATATCATAATATACAACAAAACCAAATTCTTTTCTTACCAATAAATTTTTAATACACTCCTCCCCCCCCCCCCCCCCCCCCCACCCCCCACCCCCCACCCCCCCCCCAACCCCACCCCACCTACACTGATAAATTACTCCGACACGAACAAAACCCCGCGAGAATCCATTCAAACACATTATCCGCCCACCCCAACCCCATAATATCCGTCCTCAAAGTCCCGTAACTTAAACATCAAGACGATTTCACAAACGACGCAACGCCACTCGCCGAGAAAATAACTTCTTGTGAAGAAGTACAGAGAGAAGAAAAAAAAACGCCCCGACAATATTGTTTTCGTCTCAAGAACCAGCCCTTCCCACCCCCGCGAATTATCCTCATTATTCCTGACTTATTTAATAGAAGAGAGCATCGAGAATTATATGGGAAAACGAAAAAGTGAAGGGCGAAAAGTAGTAGAAGAAAGAAAGTCCGCGAAGGCGTCGGGGGTGGAGGGTGAAGGGTGGGGGCGGGGGGTATAAAGGAAGATGAAATGCCGGGAGATACGGGGATGGGTGGAAACGGAACTGGTGGTGCACGTGCGTGATAACCATGAATTCTCGCTCGCGTATATATATGGGGTGGCGGGGGTTGTCGGGGGTGGAAAGGGAGGACGAGACTCGCGGGCCTCGGTTGAGTAACGGAAACGGACGAAGTCGACGACAACGACGACGGCGAAGAAGACGGGGGAGGATTGCGTTGTACCTTACGAGTGTATATAAAACCGGCCTGTAATAAGGGTGTGGTGCTACCGGGGGTGGCGGGGGCGGCAAACACACCCCTGCGCATGTGTGGGGCATTAGCGCGAGAGAACCTTGGGAGCAGAGGATGCCAAGTTTTGGGAGTTGGGTAAATCCACGCGGATTTCCGGGGGTGGGGTCGGATTTTTTTCGGGAACCTGGGGTGAGGGGTGGTTTTTGGATGTTGGTTAGACATAGTGATTGTAGTTTTTATAAAAACAGACGAAGTTTTTATAAAATCAGTGAATTATTTATGAACATTCGTTTTTTTGTAACAAACGTTACAAATGTATTAGGATATAATTGATCTAATTGTAATTAGGATACGTTATGGACGTATCCTGATTTATTTATTATTATTTTTTTTTTCAAAATGTTCGTATTTCTGTAATGTTTCCGAGTGTCAGTAAATGTTTTACGATTTCGAGATAAAAACTCGGATTTTCGGTCTGTTTTATCACTTCTTTTTGTATTCCCTCGAGTTAATCAACTGTTCATTTCTTCGTGATTTATTTTCAAATTATGAATCTTCCGAATTTTTACATTTTAATTTCCAAAATTCCCACATTTCAAATTATAAACAGGTCGTAAATTCTCTTGACTTTTGAATGTTGATAATACATTAATATATCAATAATACTAATTAATACATCAACACATTCAATTAATATGTCAATATAAAATTAATCGAAGATTCTAATGTTCCTATTGTAAAAATAATTTCGTATCCAAAATTATATCACCCAAATTCCAAGTTTTCAAATCTGAATTCTCAATAGTTTGAATTCATTTATGAAAATTCTAATGTTCTTCATTTCTGAGCTCCCGAATTTTTATTTTAAATATTTAACTGGCATACCCAAATTCTAGAGTCTCAACATTGAATGAAAAAAAAACTTTTAATACCTTAATTTGTCTACAATATTTTTATCTACAACTTCGTATTTTAGAGACGTTCTAAACTTTAGAAGCCTGACAATTTCTGAACCGAGTTTCCAAGCTTAAAAATTTTCAAAAATATCGACCTAGAATTTGGTTTTTGAATTCGTCATTTTCAAATTCTAATTTCGGAAGTTCTAGATTCTAGAATTTAAATCACATCGTTTTTAAGTGACGAATTCTACCAAACTTAAATTTTTCAGTTACTAAATTTTCAGAGCAACAAATGTCGAGAATTCCAACAAATTCCAATAAAAGTCGAAAATAAATTTTAATATTTCCGATTTGACCTCCCGATCGCCGCAGAGGCCAAATTTTATAGTCACCAAGAAGTTAAAATTTCGGTGAAAATGGCCACTTCACTCTCACCTCACTATTCATTACATTTTGTCAATAAATTGATCATTTTTAGACATTCCCTTAATTTTGAGAACACCCTTACTCTACAAACATTCAAAATTCACGTCCGACCTTACATACGATCGACTCGCGTTTCAATTACGACCATAGAAGAAAAACAGTCAATCAAGCACGTACTCAGAAATTTCGTTCGAGGGGAAGGGGGGCTGAGGTTATTTTTACTCGAAATTAATATTCGAAAAGTAAAGTTTTATTAGAGAATTCTATAAATTTCCTATATTCTCAGAATTCTCAAAGCGTTTTTAAATCTCTGAAATTTCCGAAATTTTTGAAATTCTTAAAGTTGTCAAAATTCTCTAGACTTTTGAAACTCTCGAGATAATCCAAACTTTGGAAATTCGCGAAATCGTTAAAAATCTTGAAATGTTGAAAATGTTCAAAATTGTCCAGGTTCTCTAAGTTTCAGAAATTCGTAGTATTTTCGGAATTCCAATAATTATGGTAGTATTGTAAATTTTTAGAATTTTCTAAACTGTTATTTCTGAAATTTACACAATTTCCGAAATTCTGAAAATTTTGAAAAGTCCAAAATGTTTAAAAATTTTTAAAATCCTCTAAACTCGGACTCTTTAAATTCATCGAAATCGTCGAAAATCTTGAAATATTTTTAAAATGTTCCAACTGAACAAAAGTTCCTCGAAATTTTAGAAATGAGTAAAATTTTTTGAATTTAAATAATTATTAAAACTATCTTAATTCTCAAAATTTTCGAAACATTCTTGAATCTCTGAAGTTTCTAAAATTTTTGGAATTCTGAACATTGTCAAAATACTAAAAACTTTCGAAATCCTCTACATTATTAAAAACCTTGAAATGTTCCAAATTATCAAGTTTCTCGAAATGTTTGGAATTCGTAAAAATTTTCTAATTTCAAGAATTACGAAAATATTTCAAATTTTCAGGATTCTCCAAACTTTTGCAAATCTCTGAAATTTAAGACAATTCTAAAATTTTTGGAATGTTCAAAATTCTGATAACTTCCAAAATCCTTAATATAATTCAAACTTTGAAAATTCTCAAAATTGTTAAAAATCCTGAAATGTTAAAAATATACCAAATTATCAAGTTTCTCGAAATGTTAGGAATTCGTAAAATTTTCTTAATTTCAAGAATTATGAAAATATTGCCAATTTTTAGAATTTTCAAAACTATGGAAAATCTCTTAAATTTACGGCAATTTTGACTTTTTTGGAATTTTCAAAATTCTAATAACTTCCAAAATCCTCAAAATACTTCAAACTTTGAAAATTCTCAAAATTGTTAAAAATCCTAAAATGTTAAAAATACACCAAATTATCAAGTTTCTCAAAATTTTATAAATTCGTAAAATTCTCGTAATTCCAAGAATTACAAAAATATCATACATTTTCAGAATTTCCAAAACTTTTTTACAACCTCGAAATTTTCTAAGAATTTCGAAGATTTGAGTATATTTTCAATCTTCTAAAAACTTGTAAAATTCTCAAAATCCTCCAAACTCTCAAAATTCCCAAAATTGTTGAATATCTTGAAATGCTGAAAATATTGGAAGTTACCAAGTTTCTCACAAACTTTGACGCTTGTGAAAATCAGTCTTGTTTTACTCTTCTTTTAAAAATGCACTTTTTAGCAATGTGCAGATTTTGAAAATTTCCAAAAATTTCGGACGGGGCTTCAGCCCCCCCCCCCTCTACCCCCTCCCTGGCTACGTGCTTACAGTAAATCCCTCAAACTATTCTTCGCAATATTCCCGTCCTAATCGAACGATACAAGCCTAATTCACATGGATTTACCCGGGTTAAACGAGACTTGCTCCGCGAAGAGCGTTAGAGCATGCGCAAGTGGGAGTGGCACCTTACCCAAGTGTTTTAGCCCGCTCGTCCGCGTCTCCCGCCAAGCTCTTCCGTCGACCGCGGCCCTTCACGCACCGAGCATTTTGTCCCGTCAACGAAAAGCCGGTTAATTCTACTCTCCACTTTCCCACGCCCCAAAAAACACCGAATTTCAGTAAAAAACAGTCCAGTGACAGCCAAAAAACACCACCCCCTAAACTCCCGAAAAACACTAAAACGAAATTTCGGAAAATCCGCTCCAAAAACAAAAAGTGAAGTGCTCAGTGGTCCAAAAACCCCCAAAAAAGTGCGGACCGAAAATGTAACGAAAACTCCAATTTCCATTTCGCAATATGAAATTGACGGACTTTAATGAATGTTCCGAGCTAAGTGGAAAAAAGATCAAAGTGCAAGGGAAAGTGAAACAAAAGTTCGACCATTAACTCCCGATGTAAAATTAACAATGCAGGAGTTTTCAAATCGGCAAATTTATTGAAATATTCCCGGGTCGTGGAAAATGTGCCCCGAAGAAGTTGGAGGAAAAAGGAGAAAGAAGTGGGCGGCTGCGACTTGGAGTCAGCCGTGTTTCCGAACTTCGAGTTGTCCGACCAAAATGCGACTCTTACTACTTGTTCTTTGCTCCTTGTTAGCGGCAGGTGAGAAATCTTTTCATCGTTCGAGTTCTCAGTGAAGAAACTTTTTCCGGCGTTTTCTATTTGTTTACAGACTTTTGCAATCTTTCATTTGTTTAAACTTTTGTTTACGAATTGAATGTGCCACAAATTTATTTCCCGGAAAAAAGAATTCATGTCCAAAACCAAATTTTATACGCCGCACGGAAATAAACGGCTCTTTATCGCTCTGGGCGTGTCGAAAAAATGTGTTCATTTTGCACCTAGGGAGGAAAAGTGTTTTCTGTAATTCCAGTTTTTTCGGATTATAAAAAATATTCGTATTCCAGACGCGATTTTTATTATTACCGTAATTTTCAAAATGAATAAAAATGGTGGGAAGCGATGTTTTATTCGATGTTTGCGGGGTAAATGATGGTAATTTCTGTTCTGTGTAGGGCAATTTATTAAGATTGCATGAAGCCGTAGTTTACATGTGACGCGGTACTTTCATTGCCGTTTTAAAACGTCCCCTCTCATTGTTGTAACACTCGCAATTATAATATATGAAGGGTCCACGAGAAGTGGACTTTAAGTGCTCTGCGCGAAGAAGCACATTTTACAGCGGAGCGTTTAGAAAGTTGACACGCCCATTACTGCCTGTGTGATTCCGTATTTTTCGACGCTTGTTATCAGCTCCGTTTCGGCGCGTTTTACGAAACGTTGAACGCGACGCTTAATTATGCACGACGTGCATTTATGAAAATACGCGATTTCGGGATAATTAATAATGCGTGTTCTTGTTATTATTTCGTAGGGACTTTTTCGCTGTTTTAAAAACTTGACGATCACGAGACACTTGGCTAACATACTTTCGAGAGTGATTTTCTTAAATGTACTTGAAAAAATGTACGTTATTTTCATTTTCAAGGTTTTGCTTGATTCGTTTTTTTTCTTTTCTTTTTTTGTTGAGTAATTTGAGAGTATTATTTTAGGTGTCGTATTATTTTCGTTATCTTTTGGAGTCGAAATTTTTGATTATTTGAATTTGACTTTTTTTTTCTACTGATGATTTATGGTTGGTAGCAGTGATGTGAATAATGGGGTGAAAATAAACGAGAATTTCTGGAGGTCTAGAAATCAGAAAAAATAAGACAGTTAGGAATTGTAAAAAGTTGAGATTTTAAAAAATTTTTGAAATTTTGATGATTTTTTGGGAATCTATGAGATTTTGCGAAATTTGTGAATGACCTTGGGGAAATTTTGAAAAATACTTCTCCTTCGTTACTTTTCGGGCAATTTCATCAATTTTGAGAGTTTACAGAAATTTTCTAAATATTTGGAGAATTTTGCAGGATTTCTAAAGTTGTCCGAAAATTGCAGTTTTACCGTCAAATCTTCAGATTTGAAAATTTCAAGACATTAAAGTTTTTAAACTCGTTTTTTATGTCTTACAAGACGAATTCTGAAATTGTTGAGAAACAAAATTTTCGAGTTCAATTTTTATTAAATTATTGACTTGACAAACTCCAGATTTTTTGATAATCGGAAGAGTTGAGATTTCGAAATTTGAATCTATGACGAGAATTTCTGGAGGTCTAGAAATCAGAAAAAATAAGATAGTTAGGAATTGTAAAAAGTTGAGATCTTTAAAAATTTTTAAAATTTCGATGATTTTTGGGGAATCTATGAGATTTTGCCAAATTTGTGAATGACCTTGGGGAAATTTTGAAAAATACTTCTCTTTCGTTACATTTCGGAGATTTTTCGGGAATTTTTATCGATTTTGAGAATTTACAGAAATTTTCGAAATATTTAGAGAATTGTGCAAGATTTCTAAAGTTGTCCAAAAATTCCAGTTTTACCGTCAAATCTTCAGATTTGAAAATTTCAAGACATCAAGTTTTTAAATTCGTTTTTTTATGTCTTACAAGATGAATTCTGAAATTGTTGAAAAACAAAATTTTTGAGTTTAATTTTTATTAAATTATTGACTTGACAAACTCCAGATTTTTTGATAATCGGAAGAGTTGAGGTTTCGAAATTTGAATCTAGGAATCAAGGAATCATTGAATATGTTGATATAAGAATTTCGTATTTCTATACATAAATTTTCAAAGTTTTTACGAAAGCTGTGGAGTATTTAATTTTTGAGTATTGAATTTAAATTCATTAATTTCTATATTCCGCAATTACAGCTTCAATCAAGATACTGTGAACAGAATTTTCACATTCTTAATATTAATAATCTTGACATTTTTACATCCGTTACCGCGGATTTCGAATTTGAAAAATTTTTAATAAATTCTAAAATGTTATCTTATCTTGCGAATATTCTAATTTTTGTATTTTTCGATTTGCAGTTTTCCATGTCCTGAATTCCTCAACAAAACAACCTTCAGAATTTCAATTTTCATGTCTCGTAGCTTTTAACTTTCAAACTTTAGAAGTGCAAACGAAGACAGTTTTCCAATTTCAGGTTTTGAACTTTCCAGTTCGAATAACCAGACTCCAATCACCACAATTCGAAAAACCCAGAATTACCATCTTTCAATCTAAATGAGATTTCTCAAGTTAAAATTGTTGAATTAAAAAACTTTCTGTCTTGAAAAGTAAATTTCGAAAACTTTCAACTTCGGAATAACTTTATCCGAATGTTTCGATTTTCATATTGTTTAATACTACAATCTTCGAATTCGAATAAGCATTGCATAAATTTTGAACTTTTCGTCATTTTCAAGAGTGGAAAATAACTTCATGACTTGACTACTTTACCTCAACTTCCAACAATTTTGATTATTATTCAAAACTATGGTAGATTTCTTATCAATTTTTCGAAATTTTTATCCATTTTGAAAAACTTTTTTTTGTACATTTTTTTTCTGAAATCGAAAGTCAATATATGTGCTTGAACTTACGAGAATATTCAAAGTTAATTGAAAATTTATAAAGGTCTGAGCAACTGTTCTTCTAAAATTAATGACGTTTTCTAAAGTTTTCGAGTAATTGGGTGAAGTTACGCCACTGGTTAAAGATAATTATTTAAGCTGTAAAAGAGTTAAAGCACGTGGTAACAGAAATGAACGAGTGTTCGCATACTTTTTCTGCGATGAATATGAATCCTTCGATTCATACAGTATGGCTCCAATATTCCGAGGATGAATTCTCAAGCAAGGTGAATTGATGCAGCGCGAATTTTTATTGGAATCAATTGAAAGCTCTGAAAGGATTTTTCGGTTCTTAACTCAATTTCGTCTTTTCAGACTGAAAATAAATACGAAATGATGTCATAACGAGACCTTATACATGCATTTTCGTGAATGTAATATAGTTTCCTGTCATTCTTATTATACTTCAAGTTCCAACAAAGAGTTTCTTTTTATTTTTTTTTTTTTTTTTTTCGAAATCGATAACGACAGCAAAAGTTCGCTGAATTTTTTAGAGAAAGTTCAATTTGAAATGAAAAATAACTGATTTTTAAACTTTTTCATGTATTAATGTATTTATATTTATATATTTTTGTATTATATATTATGTATATTTATATATTTATATATTTATATATATTATGTATATTTATATATTTTTATATTTATATATTTTTGTATTTATATATTTTTTCATGTATTTTTCATTATTATACCTTCTTTTCCAAAAAAAAGTAAAAACGCATAAATATCCAAGTACATCAAAATGTACGAACTCATAAATGAATAATTATGAATTAAACTGATTCTTATTATGAATCATTTGTTCATACAATTTGAAAATTTTAAATTTGTAGACGCAAACTAATTTTTCAAAATATTGTTTTTTGCAATCCATTTGACTCTAAAACTAACTTCTGAAATATTATACAGTAGACTAATTTTTTTTTTTTCTATTACAAACATTTTCGAAAAATTCACTTATCTATTGAAAGCTCTAATAAAATTTTTTTCAATTTTTATTGCTTATCGATTATTTGCTCTTTACACAATATGGAAGTAATGCGAGCTTGGTACTGAGTACATACAGATTTCAAAATGCTTTGTTAAATTAATAACTTGCTACGCGAATATTTGCATACATTGTGCTGTTTTAGCGAGTGGAATTATAATTCCCGGATTTTCCCAACGCGAATAGCCGTAAAACAGTTTTCCCATGGCGAATCAATTCGTTCATCAACAGAAGCAGTAGGGTTTATTTTTGGATTTTCGAGATTGCATAAAACGCCGAACATTTTTGACTTGTTTACTGGCTGCTCATGGAGAGTTGTGTATTTTTTTAATAACATTTAGACGCTGATTAACAGAGGTATTTGCGAAACAAGCACTTTTTATTTTTTTGAAGTTAAATTTTACAGTTAAGAGGTTTCTGATTCCACCATTTTTTTTTTTTGTTCTTGTTGAGGAAATCGAAAATTATTTTTTTATTCGTTGAGTTGTTCGAAGTATTTTCGAACACCTCAATTTGAATATTAAATATTAATATTAAGATTGGATATTGATAACAAATATTACATTTATATAACTAGTTATAATATTATTATAATTGAATAATGATAATAAATTCATATCATTAGTTATATATATAATTAAATATTAACATTAAATAACGAATTTTCTTATTGTAGAATTGTATAATTTTTTGTATTCGAAAATTCCAATGAAACGTAAGTTTTTGGAATGAAAAAATTCGTCAATTCCAGAAAACATTTCAACGTTTGAAAAATACGAAAGCAATAAAATCCATTCAGACTGAGAAAACTTTGAAAAATGGAAAAAAATCTGGGTATCGAAATTTTCTTTGTGTTCATCAAAAATCGGAATATTTAGATGAGAAAATCGTGCCAAAAATTTAAACACCAGAAATTTGCATCCAAAAATGAAATAATACAACAATTTACAATAAAAAGTAGGAATATTCGACAATACGAGTATATTGAACAGTTGTGAGGATTCCAGAATTCGGAAAATTCAAGTTCTCGATAATCCCAAAATTCTTTTTTTCGTAATAAAAATTCGAAGATGAGTGAAATTTTCATATGTCAGAATTATAAACTATGCTGTATTAAAACTTTCGAAGTTTCGATCAAATTTTCGGGAGACCTAAAATTGTTTTACTTTTTAAGAAAAAGTTACAAAACACAAATTGAGAGATTTTCGTAGAATATTAACTACAAATAACATGTTTTTTTCATTTCTCAATTTTCAATAAAAATGAAAAATAAAAAACTCAAATTTCACTGATTAAAAATTCTGAAAATCAAGTTGAAGTGAAAATTTCACTCCTAACAAGTAGAATATCGCTTATTTTAAGATTGCACTCTAAAAAAACAAATTTGAATCGCTATAATTTGTTCAAGTGAAATTCCCATCGAATCTTGATTCACAAAATTTTGACTCAAATTGAGCGAATCTTCCCTCAAAGAAATTTAGAAATACCCATGATTCGTCTAAAAATGGGAACTTCTAACCCTTCGAAACACACAGAATCTACGTATTAAAATCAATCGATCAGGCTGTTAAAGTGTAACACTTTTCCACTTCGATTTCGGATACTCGGTAATAATGCGACGTAATCGGACTGCCAGTTGCACACCTCTATCGACGAATCTCGCGTTATTATAAGGGGCATACACGTTAGCCGCGCATAAGGGTAATAATTGACAATGGATCCGTAATTGAAGCATTCCATACAGCGCGTACCGGTCAATCGCAATTGTTCCTTTTCATACACATTCATGCTCGCTTCGACTCCTGTAGCATTGATGCTTTGCCACAATACCTGAAATGTCGTTCATAAAACCTCCGTTTTTAATGTTCGTATTATTCGTACACCAAGTGGCCCGGCCTTTTTTGTCTTGGCAAGGATCATTAAATGTCTCGTTTCTCATGGACTACGTGACGTTTCTTTTCTGGCTAATTTGCTTCTTCAAGGAACTTAATTGCGAGTACTGTTTCGGAGACATTTCAAACTTATGTGTCTATTGTTTTACACAATCGATTAAAAAATGGTCGTCAAGCTTTTTGAAGCACTTTTGAGATATAGTAGTTTTTATAAAAACAGGCAAAATTTATATAAAATCAGGGAATAATTTATAAAGATTCTTATTTTTATGAGGTTGATTTTATGAAAGTAATATACAATTTTCGATTTTTACAAAGTGGTTTTATAAAAACTTCATAGAAAAATTTTTTTTATAAAATCTGTCAAAATTTTCATACAGTTCATCTGTTTTTTATAAAAACAATTAAAAGCCTCCAAATTTTCTTATAAAATATGTATTTTAATAAAAACTTCGCGGTTTTTATGACAAGTTTCATATTTACAAAAAAATAACTTCCCTAATGTAAGGAATTTCTCTTATAGTTATATTTGATACGTTTTTATTACACAAGGGAATAGAAAATCATGTTCGTAACGTTTTTCAGCAATTATGAAACGTGATAACATATGATTTTATAGGATTTAAAAAGTCTTCAACTCGAATTGAAAATAAGCATCCAAATTGACATAGATTTAATGGACAAGAAAGTTGATTATCGGATTTCTGATGCAAAGGTCGCATGTTCAAATCCCGCTGCCTCCAACAAATTTTTCAATTTCTTTCGGAACGAAATTTGAGCTAGAGCCTTATAAACTGATGAAAAATGTTGTATATATATAATGATATATAAGCAAAAAAAATCCAAAAAAGGTTAGAGAAATTTTTGCATATTTTTAAAAATGTTGGAAAAAAATGTTTATAAAATAAATTTTTTCTTATAAAACTTTTATAAAACCACTTTATAAAAAATGCTTTTATGAAACCGATCTTATAAAAATTTTTCATAAGGTTTTTATACAAACTAGAATCATTAGCGTTGGTTTGTTTTAAACAAGAAATATTTTGTTTTTGAATGAAATTAACGTTTGTTGATGTTTTAATCATTTCGTTTGATTAACTATTTTTATACAATTCTGACAAATTGTCTTTTATTGCGCTGTTTTTTGTGTGAAAATTGATCCAAATTTAAATAATCTCGTTCATTTAGATGTTCACACTCAAAATTTGATCAAGAATCTCGAAACTAAATATTTATCCATCTTTTGTACTCTAAAATAAATAAATCTGGCGATGATATTGTTTCCTCATCGAAATAGTCTCAACTCTTCAACTGACATGTCAGTATTGAAATAAATAAACTAAAAAAAAAAAATTATTTCGAACCTAATTTGCAAAATTTGTCCATATAATTATGACACTGACACTGACACAACTTTTGCAACTTTTGCTACTGTTAATTACGCATCAAACTTTCGACGTTTAATTATACTCGTTGTTTTGTCAGACTTTGACTATAATCAGAACTGCGAAGAAGTTACAGAGACTGTGTAAACTCGCTTATTATTTGCTATAATTAACTCGCAAATTTTTTAATCAAGTACAAAAAGACTTGAACGAATGTGTGCATGATTACAATGATTAAATTTCTCGCTCCCTCTTTTTCGCCGTTATTTTTTTCAGAATTTATCGAGTATTTTATTAGTTGAAGAGATTGAAGAGTTCACTTCACATTTTAATATCCGGTGAATTCCAAGCGACGTATTATCTTCCGATATTTGCTTTATTTTATGATGGAACTTGGGCATACAATTTTTCTTTGCATAGAATTAATTTTGAAGTACATGTCATGCATTTTAATATCTAGAAGAAATATCGACGAATTCGTGTATCTTCTAGATTTTATTCATGATGGATAAAATGTCGATCATTCCAATTTGTGAGTTCCTGAGTTTGAAAATTCAGAAGATCGAATTTTCATTTTTTTTTCACTTTCAAATTTCGGAGTTCAGAAATTGTGGATTTTTGGAATCTGTCGTAGAATCTTTTTTTTAACTTTAATTTGAAATTTTTGAATGTTAAAATATCAAGGTTTAAATATTTTCAGTCTTCCAAATCACCAAAGTTCGATTTATTTTTCGATTCGTATTTTGTACATGAAAATTCTAATTTTCTTAACAGGTTTCGAAACCTTCCAAAAGATGATACTTTGATATCGCCAATTTTTAAAACTCGGACCGACTTTTCAATGAAAATTAATCATTTCTCAATCAATCGATTTCTAAACCAACACTTTCGCAACTGAAAAATTGAAAATCGGAAATAGAAAAATTAGAAATTCTCGTTCTGAATTCAGAAAATTACGAAACAGAACTTGGACCAAAAAATTCGTAAACTTCCGAAAATTAGAAGTTTTCATTCCCAGACTCGGAAAATATGGAAGCTTCCAAAAATCAGAAATTCGCATCTCGAACTTGAAGGGCCAAGTTTCCCCCGATTCCGAATGAAGCACAAAGTTGTCCGTTAATTCTAATCACAACTCATTGTCTCGAAAGTATAAGGAATGCAAAAACAAAGAATGCTCGTTACAATGAATAATAACGACCGTAACTCACGTTCTCGCTAACAAAAGTTTGCAATAAACTACCCGTTAAGTCGCCTCAACGGAATGTGACTGTCAG
This sequence comes from Platygaster equestris, assembly GCA_030522785.1. NCBI lineage: Eukaryota > Metazoa > Arthropoda > Insecta > Hymenoptera > Platygastridae > Platygaster > Platygaster equestris. Next base: position 39,659 of record JAPYZK010000462.1, read on the forward strand.
CAACATAATAATTGAATTCTTCGACGTAGCTCGGCTTCATTAGAGATACAGGAAAGGTTAAATGGTAGGTCGGCGCTTAAGTGACCAATCATCATCCTATTTATAAAAAAACTTCACTGCTTTCTTCCACAGCCACAAAAAGCGAGAACGAAATTACGTGAAACTATCGTACAATTAAACTTCTATTATTACTGAATCTCCATTCTGGCATTTGAATCCTTTCAACAATCAAAATTTTTGAATTGTCAGCGATTCAAGTAAATTCAAGACTTATTCTTCCACGAACTTTCAAATTATTTCATTCGACATGTCGTCAATGTTCGTAATGAAGAAAAATATTTCGCCCTCTGCATAGTATGAAACAATTTTCCATCGTTGAATTCTCCCTAATTCAACATCAAAATGAGCTTTGTTTACGGAATATAATCAATTCTGCAGTTTCTCATTAAAATGGAATGCGACGTACATTATGTTGGAGTCGAAAAAGTTATAACCATATTTCGTTCATTCGCTGGAAAGTTTCGATGAATGAAAAAGTTATTTTGCATTCAATATTCTATGTTCTGTTTGGAGAAAAAACTTCTCAATTGGCCCAAACTTCATTAATTCTACCGTTCTACGAATACTTTGATGCATTTCATTCGCTCAATAGACGCGTGCAGCTGTTATTGCTTTCAATTAATGTCGGGAGCAGTGGAGTTTTTTGTCAATGAATCTTCTCAGGCTTGAAACTGTTGGATATTGTTTCAACTTAGCTACTATTTCTCTTTAGTGTCGTCTTTAACGATGTTTTGAATTTTCGAAGAGATAACACGAGTTCCGAAATTATGGACACAATAATTTGAGGCTGTGTAGAAAACCTAGAATTTCCAGGTAATTTCGTTTTGACTCCAGAAAAATAGAGCTCAAAAGTTTTTAAATTTTTGAAGTTTTGGGATTGTCAAGTTTTGAAGAATTTGCATCAATGTTGAAGTTTGGAAGTTCTGGAATTTCGAATACTTACGAAATTCCGAAGTTCTGGCAGTCTCGGAAATTTTTAAGTTTTGAAGTTTCGAAGAATCATAGTGAGTCACGTTTTCTAATTTTTGAAATTTACGATCTTTTTAGTTGAGGTTAACTAAATTGGTATATCAATCTTTTCTACTCTGATATTGAAAACTGTGAGTAATTTCCCTGCAGTGCATGTAAAAAACGTAGCTTCAGGATACGTGGAGTTGACGAAGTCAATTTTGTCGACGAGTGCGTTCTTTTAAGGAAATCCAATATTCCTGTACGCCTTGGGCCAATTTATTTAAAAAAGGCTTTCACATTAATTTAACGTTGGTGTGCTCGCCAGAATATACGTTTGGGAACACGTCAGAATGTTGCTTGCACTTTGAAATATTCAAAAACCGAAAATCGAGTATCTATTTTTTTGACGTAAAATGGATTTAATTAAAAAATCTATTAAAGTGGCGGCTGGGGGTGTAATGAATTTGACTGATATTCGTACGAAGAATATTATTAATTTCAGAACATTTACAAGTGACAGACAATCCTGAATTATAAATTTAATGATCAATCATTATCATTTTCGAAAGAAAACATCAAATCCCTTCAGAGTTGGACAATTGTTCTGTATTGATTTTTTCCGATTCTCTAATTGAAAAATTGTGTAATTTAAATTTTTTGGTTTCACGATGTATTCGAGCTTCATTTACAAACTTAACAGTCTTGGAACTTTCGATCCCATTGGTAATTATGGATTTCAAATTTCGAAATAGTCTATTGTTGTACAAAAATTGATTGTAATTTTGGAAATGTTTGATGGAAAAATGATAAAATTGATACTTTTTCAATAGTCTGAAAAGCTAGTAATTTTTCCTTTCCTTTTACTGAACTCTCAATTAACAATCTAAAAATAGTAAAAACCATGATAATCAATATTCCCAACAGTATCTCACCCCTTGTTAGTTTTTTCACTCTCTATTTTTTTCCGCGCTAACACTTTTTACGCAGAGCGCAGAAAAAAGCGGAGGATGGAAAAATTGAAAGCGTAAATCTCAACTGAACCGAATATACACAGAGTACATGAATTTTTTACGTAGTTATACGCAACTACGTTTTTCCAGAAAATGCACAATTTTCGACAAGGAACTATGAAGAAAACAAACACCCAATTAATCAGAGATATCAAAGGAATATTTTTTTTCCTTAGGAAAAGCGGTGAAGATATCAAAACTACACGTGCCAAAAGTCGTCGATCCTCGATCTGAAAAGGTCGAGTTGCGTTGCGAGTACGATCTTGAAGGCAAAGAATTATATTCTGTACGTACAATAATTCGGTGAATCATTCAATTATGCACCCTGTGAAATTATTTGAGTGTTCATAGTTGAAAATTCCCTCTTCCAGGTAAAATGGTATAAAGATGGAAACGAATTCTTCAGATACATGCCAGATATCACACCTTCGGGTCAAGAATTCGATCATCCAGGCACTTCAGTTGATGTGTCACGCAGTGATAGACACCGAGTCATTCTATTTGGGGAGTCACATCATCAAAAAGGTCGATTTCCATCTTGAAAATGTATCTCCCTTCCCTTTTTTGTCATTTTTCGTAAAATAATGGTCGTTTCTCTTCAAATATTCCTATCCTACTTTGAATTCCTTTTTCAATGACGATTTTCACGTGATTAAATTTCGAATATTTACTCGAAAAAAATAACCCACAATCATCGTTCTTTCACCTAACTCTTTGAAAAATGCACGTGTTTTTTCCACCATTGTCATTTTTCAATCGCTCTTTTTCCACGTTCCCTAGTGATTCTAGTTTTTATAAAAACCTTATAAACAATTTTCATAAAAATTTTTGTAAGGTCGGTTTTATAAAAGTTTCATAAAATTTGCATTTTCTATAAAGTGGTTTTATACAAGTTTTATGAAAGAAATTTTTTTTATAAAAATTTTTTTCAACATTTTTAAACATATGCAAAAATTTTTCTAACCTTTTTTGGATCATTTTGCTAGTGTATATACCATTTTTTATCAGTTAATGAGGTTCTAGCTCAAATTTCGTTTCGAAAGAAATTTAAAAATTTTTTGGAGACAGCGGGATTTGAACTCGCGACCTTTGCATCAGAAATCCGATAGTCAACTTTCTTGTCCATCAAATCTGTGCCAATTTGTATGCTTTTTTTTCAATTTGAGTTGAAGAATTTTCAAATCCTATGAAATCATATGTTTTTGCGTTTTTAATTTTTAAAAAACGTTACGAACATGATTTTCTATTCCCTTGTGTAATAAAAACGTATCAAATATAACTATAAGAGAAGTTCTTTACATCAGGAAAGTTTTTTTTACAAAAATATCAAAATTTTCATAAAAATCGCGAAGTTTTTATAAAAATGAAGGTTTTATAAGAAAATTTAGAGGCTTTCAATTGTTTTTTTTTCTAAACAGATGAATTGTATGAAAATGTCGACAGATTTTATGAAAAAATTTTTTTTATAAAGTTTTTATAAAACCACTTTATAAAAATTGAAAATTTTATAAAACTTTTATAAAATCCACCTTACAAAAAAAAGAATTTGTATCAATAATTCACTGATTTTATAAAAATTTTGCCTGTTTTTATAAAAACTACTATCACCAGGGAAATTGGATGCTCAATTTCAATTTGAGTTGGAGAATTTTCAAATCCTATAAAATCATATGTTTTTGCGTTTTATAATTTCTAAAAAATGTTACGAACATGATTTTCTATTCCCTTGTGCAATAAAAACGTATCAAATATGGCTATAAGAGAAGTTCTTTACGTCATGAAAGTGTTTTTTATAAAAATCGCGAAGTTTTTATGAAAATGAAGGTTTTATAAGAAAATTTAGAGGCTTTGAATTTTTTTTTTTCTAACAGATGAATTGTATAAAAATTTTGACAGATTATCTGAAAAAAATTTTTTCATACAGTTTTTGTAAAACCACTTTATGAAAATTGAAAATTTTACCAAACTTTTATAAAATCCACCGTATAAAAAAACAAATTTGTATCAATATTCACTGATTTTATAAAAATTTTGCCTGTTTTTATAAAAACTACAATCACTAGGGTTGCTAGGATTCGCACATTTCTCAACTAGTGGGAAAATGTTATTATTCCACTCGATTGTTTATGATTACAGGGAGAATAAGTTTGGAAGGCACGTATGGTTGCGAAGTCCTGACAGAATCCCCAAGCTTCCACACGGCTCACTCTGAAGCGAACATGAGTGTAGCCGTTTTACCGAAGACGCAGCCCGTGCTGGACGGCGTAAGGCCATATTACGAAATCGGGGAGATTTTAGAAGCTGAATGCACTTCTGCACTCAGTTATCCGCCTGCAGTACTCACTTTCTTCCTGAATGAAAAAGAGGTAAGCAACTCACGTGAATAACTTTTATAGACGTACCACAGGTTTTGAGCTGAAGGAGGCCGGTTGGGGAATCTGGAATGAAATCTGATGGGGAATGAAATCTCAAAATGGAGCTGAGTTCGGGTGTGTGAAAAAGTAGAGAAAATAGATGATCGTTCATGGGGAATCTTTAGAACTTTGCAGGGGTGGGCGATACTGTTGCTCTGCCTTTCTTACCTAACGGCTGCTCTTGTGAGAGAAAAAAGGACAGTTGCGTAGTTTCTGATCTCTGGAAATTTGACGTTTTTCGAGCTGTCGTTGTTGGAACTTGTGATGTCTTCAGTCGTTAAGTTGAAGAGTTTTTCACAATTTACGTTGACTGTGAGAAATTTTTACTGGGGGCAATTTTTACTTTCTTTTTTCTCAATTTATGAGTTTGTGGAAATTTTTGGTGGGTTGTGGATATTTTAGTAGTATTTCAGTGTTTTGAGAGTTTTTGTGAATTTAATGAGGTTTCGTTTTTTTTTTTTTTTTTTTTTTTTTTTTTTTTTTTTTTTTTTTTTTTTTTTTTTTTTTTTTTTATTTTTTTTTTTTTGTTTTTTTTTTTTTTTTTTTTTTTTGGAATTCTGGAGCATTTTAAATAATCCGAAGTTATTTAAATTACAAACAATTTTGTAGAATATTGTCTCATTTCGGAATATGTTCATGGTTTTTAGTGTTTATTTCATCAATTTAAAAATGATGGATCACAAGATTTAAAGATTTTCTGAATTTTTCAAATTTCATGGAGATGTTCAGATATTTCAGATATAATTGCATAATTTTCAGAATTTCATAACATCTCAAGAATTGTTCGTAATTTTTAAAAACGTAGTTTTTTAGAAAAATTTTGGAATTTTTAGCAACTATAAATTTGTGTAGATCGAGAACACTTTCACGAGTTTCCTGAAAATGCACGATAAATTTGTGAAGTTTTCTACTAATTTCAAAAATCTTGACGCTTTTTCAGTAACTCCGAGCAGTTCTACAAACTTCCAAAAATAATTTCCAATATAACAAACTAGACTGTCAATTTAGAAGCTTGACAAAATTACAAAACTTTCGATAGAGAATCATTAAAACTCCGTAAGGTTTTTTTACAAACTGACTTTATTTTTTCATTTATCACGTAATCAGACGATGATCATCAAAAATAGTCTGATAAAAGCAAATTAATCGCTACACGACCGTCTACAAACGATCTTTCAATAATCGATCGTTTCACGAGCAATTTTCCTCAAACGATCGTTCAACAGACTACATCCATTTTATAAACTTCGGAAGAATTGATTTAATTCTTCACACTCCTACGTTCGAAATCATCTATAAAGTCGAAAATCTTCAGCAATTCATATCCATTCGGTACATTTCTCCATACAAATGCGTAATTTCCAGATTTTGAACACTTATTCTGCATAATCAACTACGTATCTACATTTGAAATAAGGGTCATTTCCTCACAAGAAAAGAATTAAAAAATGACTTCCATTGCGAATGCAGATGAAGCTTTTTGAAATTATTCCCGCAAAATAATTAAAATTCATAAATGAAATTTATATCATAAAATTCACGTAATAAACTCGAATAAACACGAAAAATCCGCACTTTTTCCAAAATTTTGATCTTAGAACCGTAAAAAACCGAAGAAAAGCCTACTTCAATTCTCCCGAAATTGATAAGCTACCGAGGGGCGATTCACTCTGGGAGTCAACTTGGGAGTCATGATTCCCGTGACTCCCATTGACTCCCATAATGGGAGTCATGGACAGGGCTGTCCCTAGGTTTTGCGGAGTCCGAGGCAAAGATTTTAGACGGGGTTCCTCAATTAAATGTTGTTATGAATAATAAATTGGAATTTTGATGTTTCGGAAATACAAGGAGTCCTGAAAATATTGGAATATAGGAGTTTTAGAATTTTCAAGATCAAAAATTATTGATTTTTGACATTTTGAAAGGTCAAAACTCCTGGCTTTTCAATAAGGTCCGGAAATTTTGCAATTTTTGGAGTTTTCGAGTATTTTGAAGTTTTGAAGTCTAGAAATTTCGAAATTTTTGAAATTGTAGAACTTCGAAATTTCGAAATAATGAAGTTATGAACTTGTAAAGTCTTAGAATTTTGAATTTTCGAAGAATTATGAGGTTCTGCAGTTTTGGAAATTTCGGAAACTTTACAAGTTTTTGAAATGTTGGAATTTTAAATTTCTTAAGACTGTTCAAAAACTTTGAAAATTTAGAATTTTTATGATTGAAAATTATTAAGTTTGGAAATTTTTACAGTTCTGGAAATTTCGCAAGTTTTGCAGTGCTCGAATATTTTGAAGTTATGAAGCTCAGAATTTTCGAAATTTGAGAAGTTTTTCAAATGTAGGAATTTAGAAGTGTTTGAGAATTTTCAAGAACTTGGAGTTTTGAAGACTTTTAAAGATGAAAAATTCTCAAGTTTCGATATTTTTAAAGTTCTGGGAATTCCGCATACTTTCAAGTATTTCGAATTTTTGAAGCAAAGACATTTCAAAATGTTTGATATTTCAAGATTTTGAAGTTTCGAAGTTGTAAAGTTTTGGAATGTTCCAAAATGTTGGAACTTTGAAAGCTTTGGAAATTTCGAAATTTAATAGAATTGTGAAAGTTTGAGGGATTATAAAGTACTGATAAATAAAGTTTACAAAGTTTCGGAAATGTCGTGAGTTTGAAAAATGTTAGAATTCCGAAGTTTTCGAAAATGTCCAAGAACTTTCAAGTTTTTGAAATTACAGGTAATTGAGTTCCGACATGTTTAAAGTTTGACATCGCTGGGAATGATGACTCCCAACTTGGGAATCATGACTCCCAAATTGAGAGTCATGTGGGAGTCGACTCCCATGACTCCCATTTATCGGAGAATGAATGTCCCTTCGTAAGCTACCATAAACGCCTCCAACGAATCATAATCCCCACATCCATACGTTGTCGTATATAGTAACGACAACAATCGAGGTTGCTGAATCGGATTCCTAATAGACAATAAACATTTTATTGTTGATTACCTCGGAAACTACAACCGTGAGTTTCCCTGTAAACGATTCTTCCGTTTGTGCGTCGGAAGAAGACAGTCCGTAGTTAGGGAATTAATTAGAAGCCCGGGCATGCATTTTCGCATCAGATCAATGTTCGTTTGAGACCAGAGCGATTCAGGGACGCTATGTTCTACGATTGAATATACAGTCGGGGGACAATAGGACATGTCGTTGAGTATTCGGAAATACTCCCGTTTTCACAGAGGCGATGAACATAATTGCGTAATCTGCTCGCTAGTCATCCGAAATAACTGCAATAGCGTTACGTGGCGAAACGTGAAGAGATTTTGCATATTTTGGGAGGAAAGAGGTATCTCTTTTTATCGCGGATTGAATTCGTTTGCTTTACATATACGGGTCATTCCATATCGGATTTACGATCCGAAATTTTAATATGCGCGGGAGCCCTCTCACGATTCAGTGAAATGTTTTCGTTTTTTAATGCATGAATTTTCCAGAAGTCATCATTTTAGAGTGGAGAGTGGTTTCGCGAATTTTTTGGTTTTTGAGTGTTTATTCGGGATATGCATTCTGGTGAAATTTTCGTAGATTATTTTGATGGCAGATATTATTCGATTTTCGGAGTCTTTGAGATTGTTTAACAATGATTTATTTATTGAAAAAGTGAGTACTTTTCTAATGTTGTAATTTTTTGGAAGTACTTTTTCCACGTTGTAAGATGAAATTAAATTTAAGAGTGGTGGAATAATAATTTTACACTAGTTGCAAAATGGACGGTTATTACACGTGTGTCTCACGATTCACTGGAATGTTTTCGTTTTTTAATGCATGAATTTCCCAGATAGTGGAAAGTGGTTTCGCAAATTTTTTGGTTTTTGAACGTTAATTCGGAATATGCATTTTGTCAAAATGTTCGTAAATTATTTCAGTGGGGCAAATATTATTCGATTTTCGGAGTTTTTGAGACTGTCTGTAAATTATTTAATTATTTAAAAAGTGAGTACTTTTCTAATGTTGTAATTTTTCGGAGGCCCTTTTTCCAGGTTGTAGAATGAAACAAAATTTGCGCCTGGTGGAATTATAATTTTTCACTAGTTCGGAAATGGACTATTGTTACACTCGTGTATGAATAAGTACGATTTAAGTTTTTTTTCCGTACTCGAGTTCCATATTTTATATACACGAGAGCTTTCGCTAAGTTTTGATTTGCGTGAGAAATTTTTTCGCGGGTACATTAACTTTTTTACTTGCTGGTACAGAGATCGATATTGTCGCAAAAAATTAATGTGCTTTTGACTAATGTCGGGACAGTACAAGATTACTTTAGGGGTCATCCATCAATTTGTTACGTGACGGGAATTTTCAGAGATAAAAATGACCGTCTCCCTCTTCGAAGCGACTAACCGTGACGGTAGTTGAGACTTTTTGCGGGAAATCATGTGAGAATGTAACAAATCTGGAAGCTTTTTCCCGCCCTTCCAAATTTCGACAAAGTTAATTCTTTCATCGAAAATTCAATGAATTTTTTATAATTTAGTGTCATTTTCATAAGTCCTCCGAAAATAGCATTGATTCTCAAAAACAGTCTAAAAATGTGAACATCGTCAAAATTTTAATTTCTCTAACCATCTCCAAAACTCACCAAGTCTTCAAAATATCCTGCAATATTCAGAATTTCTCCTAAAACTCCTCATTTCCTGATACTTCCTATCATTTCTGACATACTTGAAATCCTTGTCAAATTTTCAAAAAGTAACTCAGAAATAAAATTTCGTGAGTATTTAACCCTCCCCCTTCGCTCCGTCTCTTTTTCCCCGAAAAAAATCAGCTTCCAGACCCACACTTCTACAAGACATAACAAACCCCAGCATCCCTTTTCGAAAAAAAAAGGAAGGTTCTCCATTTATCTCCATCAGGTGCCAAAAGCCCACACGAAAGCCAAACCCCATGAAAGACCAGTAGCCGGGAACATCGTTTCGACCACGCGTCTGGGTTTGACGATACGGCTGGAGAGGAATCATTTCCCTGGCGGCAGCCTGACAGTGACCTGCCAATCGAGCATGCCAGGTAATTTGATCGCGAAAACGTTTAAAAAAGAAGTGAGCGCTACCTTGGCAGCCAGCAACCAAAGGCTCGCTCAGGAACCGCCGAATTCCGGCTATACCGCGACCATGAGCTGCTCAGTACTTTGGTGCCTAATACTCCGAGTCATATTTCACGCCACAAATGAGTTCTTCTGAACTTAATTGTCTTCTAATTCGGCAATGTGCTATTAATATGGTAGTGGAAGACACTATCTGCTGACGTTGGGGGGGTATTCGGGCGTGAATATATTATTCGTAGCAGGGGCGGATACAGAGAAATAATTCGGGGTGGGTTTTTAAAATCTTGATGTACATCATATTGATGTTTTTCCAATATTTATTTAACGAGTAATTAGCATCTATGAGCTAAATTGAATGTCATTTTTCAATTTTTATACGGATCTTCGAGTTACACTTCTGAGTCAACTATACTGTTAATTCTGGATTAAGTAGAGTTCATTTTGAGAAAATTTGAAAATTTCGAATTGTCTATTTCAAATTTCGATATCAACATCGTTTTTAGAAGTTTGACGATTTTCGAATCTTGAAAATTTTTTCGAATTTCAAAGTTGTAAAAAGTTTTGAAAATTTTACAATTTCGCAATATTTTTATAATTTTTGGTATTACGGAAATTTTACGCATTCCTGGCATTTTGAGAAACTTAGTAGTTAGGAATACTTTTAACATTTTGAGGTCTTTCACAATTTTGAGAATTTTTACAGTTTAAAGTATTTTGAGGATTTTTAAAGTTACTGGAATTTTAAAAATTTCGAGAATTTAAAAATTTCCGTAAATTTCAGAGATTTGTAAAAGTTTTAAAAATTCTGAAAATTTGGAATATTTTCATAATTCTTGAAATGAGGGAAGTTTTACGAATTTTTCAATTTTCGAGAAACATGATAATTTGGAACATTTCAAGATTTTTAATAATTTAGAGAATTTCGAAAGTTATTAGTATTTCGACAATTTTCAGAATTCCAAAAATTTTAGAGATTTCGGAGATTTGAAAAAGTTCCGAAAATCTTAAGAATTAACGCAGTTTTTACAATTCTCGGAAGTTTTAAAATTTTATGAATTTCTAAAATTTCAAAAAACTTTTGTTTAGTCGGAAAATTTCTAACATAATGTCAAGATTTTCGACTATTTTGAAGAATTTCAAAGTTTAGAGGATTTCGAAAATTTTTAAACTTTTTGGAATTTTCAAAAATTTCAGAATTTGGCAAATTTTGGAAATTTCAAACTGTCTACTTGAAATTTCAACATCAAACTTGAAGCTCTACATTTGAACATTAAACTTGAAATTTCGGAATTGATTGTCGAATTTAAAATTCGAAATTTTAATTTGAAGCTCGAAACTTCATATTTTGACATTGAATTTGAACATAAATTTCAAACTTGAATTTCCAATTCGAAACTTCAAACCCTTTGAATTTCAACTTTGAACTCCAAACGTTGATTTAAAGTTCGAACTTTTACTTTGAGCTTTAGACTTACATTCTTAACTATAGATCTTTATTTTGAACGTCAAACTTTAAGTATGACCTTTAAACTTCTTATTTCAACATTAAATTTGGACTTCGAATTTTAAAATTGAATTCTGAATTCGAACTTTCGAATTTAAACTTCAAAATCCAAACTTCACATTTTAATCCAAACTCCAAATTTTGGATTCAAACTGTAAACTCCGAACCCGAACCTCCAACATCAAATTTGAACTTCAAATATTCAAATACATTCAAACTACAAACAAAAATATTCAAATACATACAAACTACAATATTCAAATTTAAATTCAAAAATTTGAAACTAAACCTTAAACATCAAATTATAAAACTTCAAACATCAAACTTCGACTTTGAACTGCAAACTTTTGTTCTAAACTCCAGATTCCTCATTTAAACTTCAAATTTCAAATCCAAACTTCAAATTTTGAGTATAAACTTCACGTTTGAACTTTAACTTCCAAATACAAACTCCGAATTCGCACCTTAACCTCCAAACTTTAAATTTGAATTTGAAACGCTAAACTTTGAATTTTAACTATAAACTTCCAATATGAACTTGAAATATCAAATGTGAACGTGTTGAACTTCATATTTCGAATTCGAATTCTGAACTTCGAATGTTGAGTTCTAAATACTATTAAAAACTCTGAATTCCCAATTTAAACTTTGAATTCAAACTGCCAAGTCCAAATTACGACATTAAATCCAAATTTGGAACTCCTAACTTCAAATTCAAACCTCAAACTTCAAATTTTAAATTTGTACTCCAAATTCTAAACTTCTAGGTTTTACAGTTCTTACTACTATTCTGAACCACAAATTTCAAATTTCCCATGATTAGAACTTCAAAATCAAAATATGAACTCTATTGAACTTTCAGGGGGTGTTTGAACACCCCCCCCCCCCTCACTGGATCCGCCACTGATTCGTAAACATTTATGGTATCATTGGTTTTAACTATTGACAGTTGACCTGACTCCATGGAAAAAATGTTTTATATATGATAATGCATGCTTATATATGAACTTGAAGTCGAAAAAGCTGAAGTCTTATCACGCATAAAACATTTTCCGTCAGGTTATCAAGACTCTGATTCCAGAAATCCATTACCATAAAATCACCTGAACGCCCATGAAAAAGGATTTGAAAATGTGATATGTACTGTGTAAACTTCCGTAAAAAATGAACGAATACCCCTCCAAAATATCAAAAAGATCAGTGATAAGAAGTGTTTAGTAGTAAATATTTTGATGCGGGGCCGTAGAAATTATAAATGATAATTATATATTTAAAATCCAGTCGAGTTTAAACAAGTACGTGTATAAAAATAATTCCATATGAATGCGAAGAATATGTCCGTCGTGACTGTATGGTTTCTAAATATCGGGTTACCATATTCTCGATGTATTGGCCAACATTAAATTCTGACATCTAAAATAAAGTATTTCCTCGAACGATTTTGTTACTTAGTGGAAAAGTATAATTGAAGGATTCAACTGAGTTTGCATACACGCTTTCCACTTTTGGGGAATCATTAATTTACACGTTATTATTCAATTTTGAATACGAATTGAAAGCGGAAACAATAAATAATTAAATCATGTGTAGCATACGTAATATTACAATGTAATCGCAATCCAATATTAAACGACTCGTGAAAAATAATTTGCACTCGACACTGCTAATTTTTTTCAGTTTTGTACATAGGAAATTCGGAAACACGCATTTTTCTGCATGATATCATATTTTACAGCGGAGTCAATTGGCGATTTTTCGCATCTGAACTTGTCTCAATTTTTCACGCGTCTCTTTTTACGATAGGGATAAAGGAAATGTGAAAGTACTTTCAAAGTATATATTTCTTAGATACAAAATCGGCCAACACCCCTTGGAACTCGGAACTTTATAAGGTTCCCGAAAACCTTACAAGATTTCACAAATTTCTTATAGATACCTTATAAGAAACTTATGAGGTTATTAAGGATGCCTTATAAGAAGAGAATAACCTCATAAGGAACACGTAAAATCTTACGAGGTTTTTGAAAATTTTATGAAGTTTAGAACTGCAAGAGACCATCGTAAATGAGTACAATGGGGCGTACTCTGAAACACGCAATTACATATCTGTCTACACAAAAAAAGTTAGAAAATTCACGTCTCATTGAAGGTGTATTAAGCGGTTTCAACATTATTTTCATGACAGTGAATAGTTACTGAAACGAAAATTGCGATCGTTGAACATTTTAAAAATATCGTAGATCGTGTTTTTCAGGGAGAATGAATCTTATGGATGTACTGAAGTACTGATGGTTGGGAAAAATAAAATTTTTCGTTATAAAACATCGATATGAATAATACATCTTCAAATTAGAGACACTTGGTGACTTTTACGAGTCCACGCGAGTGATTAGAAAATTCATACTTTCCGTCCAATAGAGAAACAAGGTCATATCACCTTGTTTTGTACGTGTAAGGTTTCGTACATCTTATGTATTAATATGGCTGCAGATGGATGCGAAATTCTAATAACGTGCGTGTGTGTGTATAAGTGCATGAAAACTGGTGCACGGATTACTTCATTTTGCACGGATTACTGGTATTCATTGTACCAAAGGGTTGAACGACACGATAAAAGAACATTTTTTTTTAATAGAACCTGGGTTACGGAAACATGAGAATAGAGGGGAGATTTTTCTGCAGCAATCGAGATCGGAAATTCAGAAACTGAAAAAAACAACTCAGGCTTTGAAGTCCAAAAACTCGAATTTTTCAAATTCGCAATTTTGAACAATCGAAACCAAAACTTCCAAAGTTGGATTCAAAATTGGAATCGAAATTAAGAATGCAAAATTTTTGTGAAAAACCATAATTTTTCAGGTTTTTCCGATTCAGAAAACATTTTTCTCGTAATTAAATCACATATTCAAATATTTTAAACTTTTCTTTGACGTCTCGGACCAAAAAAATCCTTCCTATTATTTTGATTCCGAAATATTTTCACCTTCGAAGTTATTTTCAATTTTTCTCGCCTCCAAATCATCAATTCAACAAAAATTGCAAAATAACAGCGTTCAATCATCATAATCTAATTATTTTCCAAACTGACGAATCTGATTCAGCATCAACAAACTTCTCGTTTTTTGTGTATTGTCGAGAAACTTTGCCTGCATCCGAGAAACCGAGCTCCCCCTCGATCAATAATTTATGTCACCATTGAGGTACGTGTACCACGAAACTCCGTAAATTTTTTAATCAAGCGAGGTTCTTTGTTATTACGTCGAGGAATTTTCAATGCGTCGATTAAACAACGCGTTACCCTGGCTCGAGGCATTGTCGAGCAAATCCGTACAACCCTCACGGTTTCTCGTACGATTCCCCGCTGAATCATTCCCCCTGGATCTATGCATAAATCATCTAGAGGAAAGCAAGTCTTTTGAAACCGTGTATCATCGCTCAGGTCTTAGTGTTAAATATTGAACTGTACAACCCGCTGCAAAATTATCGCACCGTGCATTCAATCGATGTCGGCAAAAATGGACGGAAATACCTCGAGCAATTCGAATACGAAAGTAGAGTAGTGATGTGAACATGTCGTGTTATTTTTGAAATTAAATCTACCGTTCGTGACGAAATGATTGACGGCGAAAATTATTGTGGAAAAAATATGATTCGAATTTTTTACTTTGGTTTCGAATTCTCATGATCGTGTGAAAACAGACTGCATGAAGAAGATCGTGTAGATTTTGAAAATGTGGAGAATTTTTGGAAATTGAGATCATTTTTCGTAATTGTTTAGCGTTTTTGGAGAATTTTATATAATTTGGAGAATTTGAGGAATTTTTGGATGATTTGTGGTTTTTGCGAGTTTGTGTAATTTGATGAATATTTATGCTGGTTTTTTTTTCGTTTTTTATGATTTTCGGAGAAGTGTTTTTTTGACATCGATGCAAATTTTTGAAATTTCTTGAATTTCTTATTTTCAAGGGTTTTTAGAATTCTGTTTGAGAATTAGCAAAAATTTTGAGAATTTTGAAAATTGTTCGCACGTCAATAATAGTTTTCACGAGGTTCTTGAATTTGTGGAATTTATTTCAAATTTTTTATTTTCTGAAACTCTTGATGATTTTAAACTTAAATGCAGTTATCTGATTATTCATGAATTAGATGAATTTGAAAGCAATTCCTGCATATTTTTTTGTAACTTTCAAGATAAATAAAAATTTTAACCAATTGACGAAGATTTCCCCTTTTTATTCATTTTTGATGACTATAATTATAATTCTTCAACTTTTTCTCATCATTTTGAATTTCAGAAAATTTTGGAATTTCAGTTCGTGAAAGTTTCACAATATTCTCAATAATTCATACTTAAATTCCGAATGTTGTGATTTGTCAATACAATTCTCGAACAGTTAAATAAATTGAACAAAATTCAAGAATCAAAGAAAATTTAAAACACCAATCCCACATTTTCTCGTATTTTTCGAAACTTGGTTAGAATTTTTCTAAGTCGTCTTTTTTTCCCAATAAAACATCGTCTTTTTCTTACGATTTCTCCAAAAAATTTCAAAAAAAAAAAACTTCTTCCATGAAAGTCACAAACGCGTCATTTTCCATCACTACAGTAAAAAGTGCTTTTCAGTACGCCACCATACTTCAACAAGATTTTGTACTCACACGAATTTCATTTAATCACAATATTCTCGTTGTTTCGAACTCAAAACGTAATTATAAGTCTGTAAAGTCCAGCTCCTTAAATACACCAAATTATTTTGTAACATAAGACGACAAATATAAACACGTATATTATTATACAAATGATGACTGCGGCCCTGCAATATTTTCGTTCTATCATTATACTCGTGCTGTTGAGCTGAACATAGATTACATTCAATTACTCGCGAAAGCACCCAGTTATCAGTTTTGAGTCATAAAGGAATTGATATCACGGAAAAAGTATGATTTTCCACGATCTAATGATTTCCTAGGTTACGAAAATCGCAAAAATGTTCAGTCAACACGTAAGACACGAGGATAATACACAACAATGCGAGGAATTGAAGAATGATATTGTGAATGACGTTTCGATAGACAGATAACGCGATATAACGAACATAGTTTTAATAACTAGACGATAAATTATTTATATCTACGAATTTGGATAATGTACACTTAAGAACTAATGAAAGTACATGAAAATGAAAGGTGCTACAGATGCGTCGAATCGACGTTTGCTCAGAAAAAAACATTCTCATCTACAATAATACCTCCGTAGCTCAAAATAAATTTCCTATCAAGATTTCACAGGACTTCCGAATTTCAATAACGACTCTTTTTTTTAAGGAACGTGGAAAATTTTTACGAAAGGCAATGCAAATTTTCTGAGTAATCTTCGAAATTTTCCCCGGGAAAATGCACCATCTACGAGCCATGTAAGATACAACTGATTACTTTTGAACATTCCATAAGAGCATTGCGAGAGAAAGTGTGTGTGTATGTATCAGAATATACATGTTTTTTTAAATATTACTGAATATGAATTACGAATGATCACATGGAAAATATAAACTATTCATCAAACGATGTGGAGCCGCATTAATATCGCACCTGACACCTTGGATCAATTTCCGGTTATTGCATCATTTTTTCGTGCTTATTTTGCATAATAGCTCGGGTTACGTACACTGGGTCGTTTTCATGGAAAGGGTACTTTGAATCTTTAACAATCGCGAATTTTTATACCGCTGTCATTTTTTTTATTCGAACGTTGGAGGAATGGATGTTTTCAGATGTATGTTTTCAATCTTCAAACTTATCGAAACTAATCGAATGATTAAAAAAAATTACAAACTAAATATTTTCCGATTACATCAAAAAGTTCAAGATTACATCAAAAATTTGTCATCTGATAAATTCTAAAAACACGAAAATTCGACAAATGTCAAAATTCGAAAAAATACGTAAAAATTCAGGATTCAAAACTCAATAATCTAAATTTCAAAATTTATTTAGACATTGATACCCAAAGAAATGGAGTAATAAAAACAGGACAATTTCAACAATTCTGCAAATAATACAGGACACTAGGTGAAGTCGGTCAAAAACAGAATATTTCTTAAGTCTGGTCACCCAGCGAACTGAAAAAAATTTGACTAATTCGTGGGTCTCGGATTTTATCGTGTAAACTAACACAAGTAAAAAATTTGGTTGAAATGCCATTGCAACGTTCGAAATTTTTAGCGTAATTTTACATTCTAGCAATTTCGTTAGTTAAACGAACGATAAACGGACGAACATAAACCAATTAATGAATGTGAACTGAATTTTTTATTGCGATGTTGGAAAATTACGTGAGCGGGACTCGATTTCACCAGCATCCAAATCACAATTTTCCAATGCGAATAATTATAATAAATGATTGAATTATACCATTTCTAAAATTTTTCATTGTTAATGGCAATTTAAAACAAAAAAACGTGGAGGATGATTCAGGTAAGTGGAAAATGTCATTATTAGTTCATTTATTATGAAATTTTAGTAACAATAAAAAATTCCCAAAGAAAAATCTATTATACTAAATTTTGATGCATCTCTAAAAAAATGTACCGTAAAATTCGGAAAAGTTTGGAAAATTTTCGTTGCTGGAAGTAAATAAAAAATATTTCAATTTCTAAACTAATAACGATAAATAAACCCTTGGTAATTTTGCGAAAAAGCTAAAAACCAAAAAAAAGTAAAAATAGGAAAATACTCGATGTAAAATAGAAGTAAAAATACTCGAATATTTGCAGTCAAAGTGTTCACAAAATGTTGCACGATGTTTAATAATGCAACTCTGGAGAAACAATTTTTCAAGTATCCAAACTGACGAATGAAAACTCGTGAATTTCAACATCCAATCCAAATTGAAACGCACCAGTCATAAACTAATTAAAAATATACGAAGCGAGATATTCAGCTAGAAAACGTTAGAAACTCGCAAGGAAAATGACGAGCTTCCCTAAAGCGCCCATATTTTACGAGACCATTCATATTTAATGCTGTACCGGAAATTCTTACCCAAGGATCATTACAGTCAGAAGTTACTACGAAATCCATCATGTCAATCATTTTAGACGCTACTCCAAAAATAATATCACCTTTCGAATAAACTTTTAAAAAAGAGATTCGTTCTCTCATAAAAGCTATAAAGGATATCTCATTGGATTCGCACGTTTGTTTTTCACTTTGCAAATGTTAAATGTGCTTCATTCATAATCAGCCAGAAGTTCACAGTATTCAATCATGAATATAATTCAATTACATCTCTGAAGGAACATGTTATTTCAACAAAACCATGAATTCACGTGCATTATCCGATTATAGTTGTTGATTATGTTCTATGGGCTGTGCAAATCAGTATTACGAAATTGCTGCTTGTAATTATCCCACTGGAGATATTTACGAATATAATTCAGCGAAAGTTGAACTTTTGTGTTTCGAGTATTTTTTTTTTTTTTTTTTTTTTTTTTTTTTGTAACCGACAGAAAACGTAATTTTTCATTTAATGCTTCGTCAAACGAAAAGCTGAAAAAACTGAGTGAGAAGTGAAAGTATTGTTGTGAAATTGTAGTAGCATGTGTAAAATTTCAAAAGTCATAATTACTCCACATTCCGGGGAAGTTGCATACGAAAGCACACCCTACGTCGATTGTTAGCAAAATCCTTTATTCATAGAGTGCGCAAGGCGCTGTCCTGGAAGCTCCTTCCGGAAAAAGCTCACATAACGAACACATTGAAAAGAGCGTTACGAAAATATATACCACTTTTGTGCTTGGAATCAAAGAATTCTTGGCACACAAAAAATTGTATCGTTTGTTCGTATGAATATGCTCACTTCAACCCTAGTAATCCTATAATTTTTTTACTTTTCGACTTTTCAGGATTTAAGTTTCGAAAATATTAAACTTTGGAATTTCCATATGATTTCACGATTTTTCGAGGATCTTTAATTATTTTCTTATATTTTCAGATATTTTCAAACGTCAGGCTTCCGAATTCCGAAATTCAAATGTTTGATCGTTAAAGGTTACATTTTTGAATTTTCGTGATTCTCAATCATCGAAATTTTCTTGATTTGAGATTTGAGTTCAAGGAGACGAAATTCGTACTATGAATTTTTAAAAATTCCAAAACAACTATTTCGGAGTTTATGAAATTCTCGTATTTTGATCTCTCAAATTTAAGGAATAAAATTCAGGAATTCGATTTTTAAACTCTAAATATTGTTCAGTCCAAATTTTCAATCACTCAGAATTTTCTTATATTTCAAAAGCCAGATTACCAAAATTCGAATTTTCAAATGTTTAATGTTTTCAAATGTTTTAAACTTGAAATATTCAAATCTTCGTAATTTTCAACTTCTTTTTTTTTGTGGAGAACCGACAAAAATTCGGTGTTCGCCACAGTTACACCAGAATTGCTAAAAAATACACAATAATTCCAGTCACGAAACAATTTCTACAAATACACCCCCAGCCCAAACATCCCCCCTCCCCGCTCACCGAAAAACCCCCATAAACGCCATAAATCGGCATTAAACGCGACAATGAAGCTGGCTCGAAGGTGACGCTGAACGACAATTTACGAGGCTAATAGGAAATCGTAATAATGGGCTTCCCCGAAAGTTTCGCGTGTATTGATCAAGCGAGAAATTATAGTTGCGTATTCAGTATCCGTATACGACGGCAATATTGCTTTACTGGTTAATTTATTTCGTCATCTAGCTCGATGGGAGCGCGGTTCCCGGCGAAAAATCGATGTCACGAGTCAGCCCCGCGCTATACTTCAACAGTTTTCGATTCCCGCGGGACACTCCGACCTTTATCACACCATAGCAACCCTCTTGTAATTTCATCGATCTTTTCTGGTTATACGCGAACCTGTTTGACGTTTTCCATTACGAGGGAATGTCTCTCGGTGGAATACCAGCTCGGACCCTCCGACGCGGTGCCCGGCATGTTTCTTCGGATCGTAAGAGAGCCATCGCACGCGCGATTCGAAAACAAAGAAACTGCGATACGTCGAGCAATATGTTGGCGTGTTCCGGATCGCGGGGAATTATAATCAAGTTTCATGCTTAGTTTGGGGGATCGGGCAATCATGAGCCCGGAATGCTTCGCCACGGCCATTGAGATTGACATTAGATAGTCGGGAATCGGCGGGCGTGGATGATTGATTTTTTACAGGCCTCGAAAGTGAAGCTTGTAACGATGCTGCAGTTACGGTTTATTATTGTGAGTGCCGGAAGGAAAGTTTTTTTGTTTTTGGTGGGATGGGAAGAGGTGGGAGTGTTTTGGAGGAGGGGGAATTCGGAGATTTTGGTACGAGGAATCGGAATTTTGGAGTGTAGTGATTTTAAGAACGTGGGAAGTGGACCTTTGAGTATTTTTGAAGGGGTAATTTTGGGAGATGGATTCAGGAATAGCTACATTAATTACAGTAGAATTTTTTACTTATTACCTTGAGAAAAAAAAAGTTTATACCGAGGAAGTGTTTCCGAACAATTTCGGTCAAGTTTAACTCTTTTCAGTCATTTGTTTTCATATTTAGGAGGCCCCCTCGCAGATGTGAAGAAGAATATAAACAGACATTTGAGAATATTTGACAGAAATTGTTGGAAATGTTCAGTTTGTCGAATAACGTGAATAGTTAATTTTGTGAATATTCTTGAAGGTTCCGTAGACATCGCTAAATTTTTTCATATATCACTGAATCGTTCGTGATATGTAAATTTGTGGACCCTAGTGATTCTAGTTTTTATAAAAACCTTATAAAAAATTTTTATAAAATTTTTTTTAAGGTCGGTTTTATAAAAGTTTTAGAAAATTTGCATTTTTTATGAAGTGGTTTGAGAAAAGTTTTATAAGAAAAATTAAAAAAAAAAATTTTTTTTTTAACATTGTTGAAAATATGCAAAAATTTTTCTAACCTTTTTTGGATCATTTTACTAATGTATATACCATTTTTTATCAGGTTATGAGGTTCTAGCTTTAATTTCGTTTCGAAAGAAATTTAAAAATTTTTTAGAGGCAGCGGGATTTGAACTCGCGACCTTTGCATCAGAAATCCGATAGTCGAATTTCTTGTCCATCAAATCTATGTCAATTTGGATGCTTTTTTTTTCAATTTGAGTTGAAGAATTTTCAAATCCTATAAAATCATATGTTTTTGCGTTTTATAATTTCTAAAAAACGTGACGAACATGATTTTCTATTCCCTTGTGTAATAAAAACGTATCAAATATGACTATAAGAGAAGTTCTTTAAATCAGGAAAGTTTTTTTTTATAAGAATATGAAAAGTTTCACAAAAATTGCGAAGCTCTTATAAAAATGAAGGTTTTATAAGAAAATTTCGAGGCTTTCAATTGTTTTTATAAAAAACAGATGAATTGTATGAAAATTTTGACAGATTTAATAAAAAATTTTTTTCATGAACTTTGCATAAAACCACTTTATAAAAATCGATAATTTCATATAACTTTTATGAAATCGACCTTATAAAAAAACGAATTTTTATAAACAATTCACTGATTTTATAAAAATTTTGCCTCTTTTTATGAAAACTACAATCACTAGGAGAACAATTATGAAAATCTGAAAAAATTTTCGATAATATTATTACTGAATTTACCAAACTCGAAAAATTTGTCTTTACTCGAGAATTACGAAATAATATCTTTACTATTATAGTCCTCCGAAACTATGAAAATCGTCAATTCTTTTAATGTTATTAGGATATTTCTCAACTTTCGTGTACCAAGCTAAAACTTCATTAAATAATAGAAATTCAGTTCAATAAACTCCGTGAACTTTAAAAAAATTATGAATTATAAACATTCACAAAGTTTTTCTAACCCTGGAAAAAATGTTACGTGTTTGAAAAGTTCCTTTTCTTTTAAACTCCACAGGAAGTTTTAAATAACCATCGATTTGTACATGAGTCAATTTCGTAGAAGTTACCTATAAATTACGTGACACAACATTTCGTAAAAAATTATCATCCCTCTCATGACCTGAAACATTGTAGAACAAATTCACCTATTCTCTAGAAAACTTTAATGACTTCTTCAAAAAAACACCCCTGTAAAATTCATTTCGAGGTGTCATAAATTTATACGACTATTTTTTAATTCACAAATCTCACAACTGATAGGAAGTTTCACAAGAAAAAGCAAAAACCTGCTTTTCAAGCATTTTCTTTCAAGTATATTTCAAGTTTGAACAACTTCCCAATTGCTGCAAACTACACAACACAAAAACTTCGATTACATTCAAAAATTCATCTAATCTACAATTCCACCTTGTAGAACCGATTTTTCGACTGTTAAATCGATACACAAAATGCAGCGTTACCGAAGCATCAACCTTAATTCGGATAATTAATCGGAAACTTATCGCGAGCACGAAAATTTATCACTAATTCGCGGTTTCATTCATTCCGCTCGAGAACTACAATGCTTGTGCATCGGTTTTTGATTGTAGGTACCATTTTAAGCACGCGAGTCTATATTATGCCGGTATTTCCGGTGCACATATATTCGGCCCGTTTTTCTGTAGTTTTCCATTTGCGCTCTTCCGCAGCCCAAACTCTTCTCGAATCTTGGCTCGTGAAAAAGTATTAGTTCCCACTAAAGGAAGAGAAAAGGTTAATGGATTTTCTTCCCCTGCGGAAATCAACGCTGATTCTTCTCTCTCGGAGAATTCTAATCAACAGGCTCACAAAATTGAGGAGAAATTTCTCCCCTAATTCGTACTTCCTTGTTGATTTCGAGTCTTGACATTGTTCGATCCCCATTGTGGTGAGTACGTGGAAAAATTTTTTCGAGGAAAGTATGAAAAAATTATTGATGGAAAGGAGAAGAACATAAGTTTGATGGATTGGTCAATCAAGTTGTTGATTGAATCACGTGAAAAAGTAATTCGACGATTATTGCAGCAGTCACTGATTTTTGTGATGAGCTGTCTATAAATTTCGTCTAATTGAAAACTACGTCGTTACTTTAAATTACAACATTACAAAAAAATACAAAAATCACCCTGAGGGTTTTTGAAACCGTTTATAATTGATCCATAACTTTGCATAAGAATGCATGGTAATAATAAAAGTGAAAATGTTTCGAAATCCGTAAAAAAAGGGTTCCATGTTCTGATAGTATATACGTCAATTACCGACTATATATTCGCTATTAACACTGTATATGTCAAGAAAATGGACGTCCTAATTAGCCGCACCTTGTGAACCACACCTGTTCAATCTCAAACAATGGATCGAAAATCTGGGGAATATAACTCGCAGGTTGGTGAAAAGGTTGGGAATAAGAAAAAATCGTATTCTTACATTTAAGGGGCATAGGCGTCGATTTGGCCCCCTTCACCGCTAGCCTTATATTTGTAATGATTCCGTCATATTACTTTTAAAAATTCCATTTTTAGATAGACATTTTCAGAATTCTACATTCATATTTCTGTGGCTGCCCGTAAAAACCGCGAGTCCATAATTCTTGTTTTTGAAACGTTTACAGTGGCGTATAAAACGCGTGCTATGGCGTTTTCATGTTAATTAATCGCGGAATTATGGTTTTTTTATTGCGATTTTTTACGTAAACAAAAAGACATTTGAGATTCACTTATTTCGGAAATTAATTGGCAGGATACAATTTTGTCATTTCTTCCGCCGATTTAACAACTTCCAAGTTGATTAATTTATAAAATGGCTCGGTGAAATTTTTCAAGAAAAGTTTGTTGGCTTCAAAATTGGAATAATGAACGAAAAATACCTGGAAACTTGGAAATGTGATATTTTGTTTTTATACTCGATAATTCAGATTCCGGAATATAAGGACTTCACATTTTAAAATTCAAAAAACTGTAAACGTCGCAATTTCGATCTAAAATTTAAAAATTTCTCGAGCTTGAACAACACATTCACGAATTCCTCAAGATCCAAAATAACTAAAATTCAGAACCATACATCTCTCTAAAAAGTCCCCCCCCCCCACCCATCCCCGTCCTTTCTCTGAATAAAAATGTTTTCCATTCATTCTTTCCCCCCATTTCAACAATAAAATTGCTCAGGCTGCATTCATGATGAACGAAAAATCGCTTGACTAAACAACTATAAATAAAATCCGATAACAAGCACATTCCTGCAGCACGTATAAATTTTACGTATGAAGATAAATTCCCTTATTATCTGAAACTCGTCGTTTTATTCCTCCCGAATTCTTTTATTTCTCCGGAATTCGAATTAAATTACATTAGCCCAATGAATCGTCATCTTCCGCTTTATATTCCCAAAAGGTCAATCGATAGAAACTCCATACAAAATTCCTCACTCTTATTCCCGATATTCTTATGCGTATCCATCATTTCTCCTCTACATTAAGCCCATAATAGCTCGCATGACAGAACGAAAGAGTTTCTTTCTGTTGTTTATTTAATGCACGGCCCATTTAACTCCCAAATGCGCGAGTGATTTTCCCTTCTATCTATCCTTTGACCCGTACCTTTTTCCTTCCGAAGCATTTCCTTTCCTATCAGTCTTTTGGTTCAGCAAGCATCGCAGAATTCTTTTCTTGAAAATATGCGAACGTATTCCTTATTCAATTTTTCAGCCATTTTATTCGAACAATTAAGAGCTGTCAATTTCATGATCGCTACCAGTGTTTTTTGGGCTATTTTCATTCGTTTTATATACTCATAGATTTCAATACCTTTAAGGTCATTTTTACGTAATGTTGATTTTGGTAATAGGCAGTGGTAAAGGTACCTTGATAGTGTGGCAAAAAAATTGAAACATTTTCATCCATTCTGCGATTTCTGTCGGAAAATGTCTCACCTCGAAATAGTATGTTATTTTCGTATTTTTGATATTTTCTGACATATTTCATTAAAATATAATAGAGAGTAGCCAAGGTACACAGATAATCAGATAACAATTTTTTTTTTCGAAATTTTGACAGTAGACAGTAGTTTTGATACATAGATAGTCAGACAAAAAAATTTGGTTATTGCTGTTTCTTTGGGAAAAAGTTTTATCTCGAAACTGTATTTTTTAATTGTATACCTGATTGTTTTTGACATCTTTTTTTTGTAATTTTGACGATGGGTAGTAGTTAAGGTACATATATAGTCAAACAAAAAAATTAGGACGTTACCCTTATTTCTACGATTTCTTTCGTAAAATGTCCCTAATGATTCTAGTTTTTATAAAAACCTTATAAAAAAATTTTATAAAAATTTTTATAGGGTCGGTTTTATAAAACTTTTATGAAATTTGCATTTTTTATAGAATGGTTTTATAAAAGTTTCATAAAAAACATTTTTTTTATAAAAATTTTTTTCAATGTTTTTAAAAATATGCAAAAATTTTTCTAACCTTCTTTTTCATCATTTTTCTAACGTTTATACTATTTTGTTATCAGTTTATGAGGCTATAACTCAAATGTCGTATCGAAAGAAATTAAAAAATTTTTTGGAGGCAGCGGGATTTGAACCTGCGACCTTTGCATCGCAAATCCGATAGTCAACTTTCTTGTCCATCAAATCTATGTCAATTTGGATGTTTTTTTTTTTTCAATTTGAGTTGAAGAATTTTCAAATCCTATAAAATCATATGTTTCTGCGTTTCGTAATTGTTAAAAAACGTTACAAACATAATTTTCTATTTTTCGAACCTTTTTTGAATCATTTTGCTGATGTATATCCCATTTTTCATCAGTTTATGAGGCTATAGCTTAAATTTCGTTTTGATGGAAATTTAAAAAATTCTTGGAGGTAGCGGGATTCGAACTTGCGACCTTTGCATCAGAAATCCGATAGTCGACTTTCTTGTCCATCAAATCTATGTCAATTTGGATGCTTATTTTCAATTCGAGTTGAAAAATTTTAAAATCCTATAAAATCATATGTTTTTGCGTTTTATAATGTCTAAAAAACGTTACGAACATGATTTTTTATTCCCTGTGTAATAAAAACGTATCAAATATTACTATAAGAGAAATTCCTTATATCGGGAAAGTTTTTTTTATAAAAATATAAAACTTTTTATAAAAATCGCGAATTTTTTATAAAAACAAACGTTTTATAAGAAAATTTGGAGGCTTTTTTTATAAAAAAAACAGATGAATTGCATAAAAATTTTGACAAATTTTATAAAAAAATTTTTTTTATAAAGTTTTTATAAAACCACTTTATAAAAATCGAAAATTTTATTAATCTTTTATAAAATCGACCTTATAAAAAAACGAATTTTCATAAATAACTCACTGATTTTATAAAAATTTTGCCTGTTTTTATAAAAACCACAATTACTAGGGGTCTCATGTCAAAATAGTATTCAATGTGTACGTATGAGATACTTTTCGATACATATTATCAAAATTTTATCAATTGGCAGTAGTCAAGATACGTAGATAGTCAGGCAATTGATTTGGACGCTTTGGCACTTACGCGGGGAAAAATTGCGACTCCGATCTTGCACGTAACACACGTACAATGAAAAAGTCATGAGTCATAAGCAAGAACTACTTAAGAACAATTCCAGGGTAGAACCGTATGCTCGGGCCAAAGTTACAGGAAAAACCGCGAGCTCGATAGCAGTTACGATAAATTTGATAGAGCCGCGATATTGTGCTACGAAAGTCTTTGCCAAATTGAGCGGTGTCTACCGAATTTCGTATTTCTCCCTTTGCGTGTCCTTAAGCTATTTATTCAGCTTCTAGCTGCTCCTCCTCAGACCCTCCAGTGTAAATTAATAAAGCTGAGCATACAAGAGAAAGGGGTGGCCGCGAGCGCACCTACGCTCTCTCTGTATCTTCGCTCGGTGTTCTTAGACTAGGAAATTTTCACGTTAAAAAAACATCGATAATTATGTATTCCTGTCGAGTTATTCAACGATAATCCGAGCTTCCATTTCCGAGATGTAAAATTCTACGTTGAAGTGTCGAAAGAACTTAAATCCAATTGCTCAGTGAATAAATGTGTTAATTATCGGAATTTTCCATTCTTCGATCGTTATTGCAAGATTTGAGATTGTGTAATGGGTTGAGTTTCGATCGGTTTTATAATTGTCCGCCTTTGGGTATAGACTAAAAAAAAATCTGGGACGAAATGGAAATGTTGGGATTTTGGAAAATATTTTATAATGGAATTGATTTTTTCGATTTACCCATTCAATTTTTTGCAATTAAATGTTGCAAAAATCGAATTGGGAGTCAATTCCTGGCTCGGTGGATTTTTTTTCTCCGAAAAAACATTCAATTGCAGAAAATTGAATGGGTAAATCGGAAAAATAGATTCCATTATAAAAATTATTATCAACCCATTGACAATCCATTCCATCGTTTCGGAAAATATGGTCGGTTATTTGAGACAATTTCTCATGATTTTCATGTCTCAGTAGCTCGAAGAATTTTCTAAAAATGTAGTTCGGTTTTCATTAGACAACTTGGGTTAATTTCGAATGTCTGAAATCGGTTATTGAAATTTTGGCAAATATTGGTTCGGAACCGAATCGATTGAAGGTCCTGAAGTTTTAGTTCAGGAAAGTTTATAAAAGTACTCGACTTCACTGGCTAAGTAATCGAGCCCACACAGACTTATGGACGAGGTTCTAAATTAATGACTGAAGAGACCAGAGTTCAAACCTCAGCTGGACCAAAACTTTCCCATGTACCAAAGTTAATCTTTGGTGTAATTGGACACTCAACAATGTGGATCATATCACAGTACAGAGAGAAGCTTGTGCCCATCATTGTATGGAGATCAGAATTATATTAAGTCAAATACGTTATATTAGCTCCCTTTATTTTCGTGATTCTGCAGAGGATTTTGGGGTTTCAACCATTTTTTCGATTATTTATCAATCTTTGAAATGTGGTTTTTTTTTTGTCCGAATTAATTTCGAATAGTTCCATTGAAACTCCGAAAAGTCGATATACAGGGCATGTCCTAAAATCAGGGTAATAACGAAAAACCATAGATTTCCCATGGAATTTTGAGACGATTTTTACATTGAAGTTTCCGCAAAATGAACGGACACCAAATTTTGACCATTTTTGGAATTTGTATCAGTTGACCGAATCGTGTGGATTATTACAAATTTTTCGGGATTTTGGAAATTTTCAAACTTGGGGTAATTTTTTGGAGTTTTATTGCTAATATCTAAAAATTTGCACATTTGGAGAATATTGAAATTCGGTAGATGTAGGAATTTTATGGAGAGTAAGACTAAGTTTCCAGTTTTTGCAGAATTTAGAGAGTTTTTAATCTTTACAACAATCCAAATCTTTTTTGGAGTTTTCGGTTCCTTCAAATTCCAAATTTTAGAAAAATTGTTCGTATCCAAGAAATTTGGAAACTTGAAATATTCGGACAAGTTTTAAGTTTTTTTTTCAAACTTGGAAAACTCGCATCATGGAAATTGAGAAATCTTGGAGAAAATACAAGAATTTTCCAGAATTTGTAAAAACTCAAAATCATTAAAAGTTGCAAATTCTATGAATTTTCATCTGCTAACTTGCAAAATTTGCTTCCATAGCGAAAATCTAAAAAATTATAGAAAGATTTGAAATTTGGAAAACATCGAATTTTCTTCCAAATCCAAAAAATGTGAAATTTATCCAAAATTATGGAAATTCTCAAATCCGTGAGAAGATACTAATTTCAAAGTATCAAAAATGATTCAAAAATTGCAAATAATTCAAATATCAATGTAAAATAGCTTCTTTTTGCAGAATATTGCAAAATTTTACATCTTACCAAAATTCCAACAAATCTGCAAAAATCCAAGAATTTCCCGAATCCCGAAAAATTCCATGTTCCTAAAATTCTATCGAAAATTCAATTTTTTTCGCGAAATGTTCAAAATTCTACATCATCACAAGAATGCACAACATTCGGAAGAATTTGAAAATATTTAAAATTTTGCAACTGGAACATGAATAAAATTCGCATTATTTCACAGAACTTGCAGAACTGCAGAACTTCGAAAGTCTTCAAAATTCTCAAAATTTTGAAATTTTAAACATGTCAAAAACTCCGGAAATTTTGAAAGTTCGGAGCTCGTTAATAATTGAAAATTCCAGAACTTGCAAAATTTTTAAAGCTTCAATTATGGAAATTCTCAAATCCATGGAAAGATACGAATTTCAAAGTATCAAAAATGATTCGAAAATTGCAAATAATTCAAATATCAACGAAAAATGTCTTCTTTTTGCAGAATATTGCAAAATTGTACATCTCACCAAAATTCCAACAAATCTGCAAAAACCCAAGAATTTCCCGAATCCCCAAAAATTCCATGTTTCTAAAATTCTATCGAAAATTCCCTTTTTTTCACGAAATGTTAAAAATTTTACGTCATCACAAAAATGCACAACATTCGCAAAAATTTAAAAATATTCAAAATTTTGCAACTGAAACACGAAAAAAATTCGCATTATTTCACAAAACTTGCAGAATTGGTCTAAATTTTTGAAATATCCAACATTCAATGTCCAAACAGTTCGAACGTTCAAATAACGTATTTTGTATACACGAAAAAAAAAATGCTCCATTTCAAGTTTTCAGCCGAAAATATCATAAGTACCACATCCAAAATTTTCCTCCAAACCATCCCATTTCATCCACCCTAAAAAAAAAAAATTCGAATCTTTCATCAGTCACTTGAAACTCGCCCCAGCCGAAAAACCCGTTTAAAACCTGCCCCAATCGAGGTAATACCACTGTGGTGGTGATTTTCAATCGAGCCCCGAATCAAACGCGAATGCCCGGGCACTTTACAATGACTGGGCTGCGGGTCGAAAGGAGCAGTTGGAATCGTCTCGTTGAAAGTCCAATGGGAGGTGTCGAGAACGGAGGAGAATTCAAGCGAGCTGCGAGCACTTGACGGCGCCCTACACCCGCTACTTTCAGATAGCTAATTCTTCTAGCCCCGAGATAAATATCGGAATAAATTTCCGAAAGTACGTCAGCATCTCGCGACTCGAAGCCGTCGTCTGTCACTAACCGAACGGGATTCGCATTTGATCGAAGCCTTCGAAGACGGCGGCGGCCTTTATCTTGTTTACGCTTCGCCGCCCTAATAAGTGACACCGCCGTCGCCTCCTACGTAGGTTTTTTCACTGACGCGAAACCTCCCGTTTTACCGCGTGTTGCGGTTTTTTTCCCTCTTTTTAGATGTATATTAAGGCATATTAAGGCGGCGCGAGAAAAGTCGACCCTTGGATTTTTTATTGGCTAGAGGGGGGAGTGAGTTTGATGGAAAAGTAGCGTCATGTGAATTTGTTGAATTTTTTATTATAGATTTTAGTGGGTATGATTGACAGCAAAAATGATCTGAATTTGTTGAATATTTTATTATGGATTTTAGTGGTTATGATTGACAGCAAAAATTATCTGAATTTGTTGAATATTTTATTATGAATTTTAGTGGTTATTATTGACGGCGAAAATGATCATTTAACGAATCATTTAAGTATATGCTAATAGAAATTTGGCGTGATTGAAACAAGAAAAAATTGGTTATGGAAAAATATTTCCTTCTGAGCAAGGACGTGCCAGAAATTTCGTTCGGGGGAAGCTGCGGTGATTTTCGATCGAAATTAATTCAACTAATTCGAAAAGTAAAATGTTATTAGAAAATTATGGAAATTTCGTAAATTCTCGAAGTTTTCAATACTTTTTTATATCTCTGGAATTTCCAAAATGTTTGAAATGCTTAAAATTGTGAAAATTCTGTGGACTTTTGAAATTCTCGAAATACATCGAACTCGGAAGATTTATTTCATCGTTGGAAATTTTAAAATGTTCAAAATGTTCAAAATTATTGAGTTTATTAGAGTTTCAGAAATTCGTTGAATTTTTGGAATTTCAATAATTATGGAAGTATTATAACTTTTCAAAATTTTCAGAACTTTTTCGAATCTCTGAAATTTATGGAATTTTCAAATTCGGAAAAGTTCGGAAATCCCTAACAGTTTAAAAATTTTTCAAAGCCCCTAAACTTTGAAATTTATCAAAATAATCGAAAATCTTGAAATATATTAAAAATTTACCAACTAAACAAAAGTTTCTTGAAATTTTAGAACCTTGTAAAATTTTTACAATTTCAAGAATTATGAAAACTGCCTTAATTCTCAAGATTTTCGAAACTTTTTTTAATCTCAAAAATTTCTGAACATTTTTGGAATCCTGAAAATTGTCGAAATACTAAAAACTTTCGAAATTCTCTGAATTATCAAAAATCTCAAAATGTTACAAATTATCAAGTTTCTCGAAATGTGAAGAATTATTAAAATTTTCGTAATATCAGGAATTACGAAAATATTTCAAATTTTCACAATTTTCTAAACTTTTACAAATCTTTAAATTTTACGAAAATTTTGAAATTCTCTAACTATTCAAAATTCCAATAATTTCCAAAATCCTCAAAATTCTTTAAACTTTAAAAATTATCAAAATTGTCAAAAATCTTGAAATGTTAACAATATTCTAAATTATTTCTCGTTTAAATA
>JAPYZK010000463.1:0-28323 GCA_030522785.1 Platygaster equestris
TCTCTGACCCCAATTGAACCGCGCCATTTGTAGATATTGGGACAGGACATGCGTGCTAAAGCAGCGCGACATTTAAATTTACACGGGGTAAATGGCTGAGTTTGAATTTCGCGCTGCTCTATCGCGCATGTCCTGTCCGAATACCTACATGGCCGACCAAGAACATTGTATCATATATCTGTATATACATATTTAATGGCGACGTTCAATTGGGGTCATCCCCACCATCCCCACCTATCTCATCAGCTATCCAGTGTATGTTACAGATCAGTGCACTGCCCACATCGGCCACATCATGCAGACATTCATGTCGATTGCTTGCAGTCGATATTGTGTGCAATTGTGTGCAATTGTGTGAGCGCGTCCGTCCGCGGTCCGTCGGTCTTGTAGTCTGTTGTTGTTGTTTATCAATTGCTATCAATCGAATAAGTAGTTTTGCAACGTTAATAGTGCAGGTACGTTATTCATAATTTTTGCTGTGATTGGCTGAGTAACATTGTAGCGGCTGCCGCGTAAATTCATAATTAAATCTCAATATTGTTTACCGTTTGCGGGATTTGCGGTGCGGTTTTCATTGAAACCTAACCTATAACCGAGCTTTTTTGATTTTGGTAAAGCAACTAGTGCTAAAAATCTTGATGAACGGCTAAACCATAGTCAAAATCATACTCATTTTTTTCATTTCCAAGACTAATGTTTGAAAACTTCGCAAATCGTATGAAATAAACTCCCATAACCGATGTTTACATACTCTTAGTGATAAAGCTTTTGAAATCTGTTTCTGAAATTATATGAGCATTTACTCATAAAGTTTGCACTCACTCTTTCAATATCATGCTTTTTTTACTTTTTCGTTTTTCCACAATTTTAGATTGAACTGTCATATTTTTTAATTTCAAACAAGGTCATCTGGTCACCCTAGGATCAATAACAGTAAATTCTTTGAGATTCGTAATCTATCTTCATTAAGTGAAAAGGTAAATCTTATCTTCTTACATTATAAGTTAATCTTATCTTCTTATATATTATTCTATATAT
Source organism: Platygaster equestris (assembly GCA_030522785.1). Classification (NCBI taxonomy): domain Eukaryota; kingdom Metazoa; phylum Arthropoda; class Insecta; order Hymenoptera; family Platygastridae; genus Platygaster; species Platygaster equestris. Next base: position 1,039 of record JAPYZK010000463.1, read on the forward strand.
ATATAAATGAAATCCATTGTGCGTTTGTTCCACCTTCACGTTCGAACTGCTGAACAGAATGGCTTAAAATTTGGCACGATTGTTCATGATTAAGCTTACAAGCTACTAAGCAAAGCCGCGAAGCGGCTGTTACAGTTAACGCGGCGGCTCAGCCACCACAGCCACTAGCTGTCTTATGTGGGCGAAGTCCGTGTGAGATGGCTAGTTAATAATAATAAAACAAGGAATAAATTCTGCAGGCATTTTAAGTATTTTCTATAACTTGCAAGAATTTTTCAGATCGGTTCTGATTGTTTGTTCTGTGTTATTGTTTCAGTAGTGGTCGATTAAAAAAAAAACAAAAAAAATGGCAGAGATGGTGCTAGGAGAGACTGAGGCTCTGACGGACCCAGCTGTGGCCATCTCACAGGGCAAGCGGCACCTGCTGGTGCGTGACTATACCCAGGCTGTCTCAGTGCTTGCACGAGCCTGCGAGCTCCTCGCCTCAGAACATGGCGACTCTGCCGACCAGCTTGGGGAGCCCTACCTCCTTTACGGCCGTGCACTCCTTTCCTTAGCACGTGAAGAGTCCGACGCTCTGGGCACGGGTGTCCCTGGCAACGACGAACAAACTGACCAGGAACCAGGCGTTGAAGATGATGATAATGACGACGACGAAGACGAGGAAGAAGAGGAGGAAGACAAAAAGGGAAATAAGGAACAAGTAAAAGACAAGGAGGACCCACAGAAGAAAAACAAAACTGATGAGGACAAACTGCGAGAAAAGCAACAAAACGAAAAGCAGGAGCAGCCTGTTGTGGACAAAGAAAAAGAGAAGGAAAAGCCTGGCACAAGCAAAGCCGATGAGGGAGAGGGACAAACAGCTACCAGTAGTGTAGCGAATGGCCAGCAGACCTCCAAAGACCAAGAAAAGGATGAGGAAGAGGATGAAGAAGAGCAAGGTGGCAGTGATGATGTCAATAAAGAAGACGAAGATGAGGAAGACGAGGTTCACAACTTGCAGGTAAAAAACGAGAAATAGTCCAAGTACAATAGTAACTATACTTTTGGTTACAGTTGTACAATTTGGAAATTGAAATTTGTGAATTTCTAGAACTGGGAGCCTGGAATTTGAACTCCACTGTCATTTAAATTTCAAGTTTGAAAATGGTAAACATTTGAATAGAAAAATCAGTTACTGTGAGAATCTAAATTTTTGAAATTCAAGTAATGTTACAAACTAAAAATATACATTCCTGGGATTAAGAACATAGAAAATGGATATTCAAGACAACTGTACTCGAAAAATCCAAAATTGAACTTGAAAAATTTCAAACTAATTGAACTGGACTGAATTTTGTAGGTGGCATGGGAGGTTCTGGAGCTAGCAAAGCTAGTGCTGCTGAAGCGTGGGCCACTGGGCTGGAAGAAGCTGGCCGAGGCACACAAGTTGCTGGGAGAGGTGGCCATGGAAGCGGGCAACCACCAGGGTGCCTTGGCTGACTTGACCGCCTGCCTGGAGCTGCTTAAGCGCCTGGAGCCCACCGACCCCCGGGCCATTGCCGAAACTCACTATCAGCTCGGTGTAGCATTCTCCCTCGCCAACGAATTTGATAAGAGCATTGAGCAGTTCAACACTGCCACCAAACTACTTGAGCAAAGAATTGAGGAGCTCGAAACTAACATGGCCAATGTTACTGAGGAGCCTTCTAGCGAGCAGAACCCCTTCTACAGTGTCCAATGCGAGATCAAGGAGCTGAAAGGCCTCCTACCTGAAATAAAGGAGAAGATTGTCGATATGTACGATTTCAAGCAGGAAGCTTGCAAGTGAGTATCAACGATATCATACTACAACGATATAAAACTAACGATATCAATGATACTTATCAACGATAAGTATCATTTACGATCTGCATTTTCTATTCTCAAAAGCATAATTTTTATTGATGTATGTAATGAATGCCAAGATAAATGCAAAATGTGATCAGGTGAACCATTAATTTGAATTTATATCTTTTGGCGCAGAGCGGTTCTGGAAGGGATCAAAAGCAAGGTTGGGGGAGGTGGTTGTTCTAATGGATCAGCTGTAGCAACGACGGCGGCAGCAGGACCAAGCGGAGAAAACTCGTGCACACCATCCAACTCTTCAGAACCCACTGTCGTCTCCCCAAAGCCAGCAAGTGATATTTCTCATTTGGTACGCAAAAAGCGCAAAATTGATGAGCCAACTGAGGGCAGCCCCAAGAAGCCGTGTCTGTAAAGTGTTGTATACAGACAGCGGCACTGTCAATTGGAACAATGCGATTGCGTCGACTTTTTTATTTAGTGCTAAAAATATTTTTTCTTCTTTTCCAAAATGCTCACGTGATTGGGTAATGTGAAAAGACTACATTAGTTAAGGTCCTTATTTATTGCCATTGATTCCATGTTCAAAATTAGCGGCGATCTGTATTTCTTCTTCTCATCAATCGCGTAGGATGAAAAATGGGGAAAAGACGCCCTTTTGTACTTGGGTTTACAACAAAAAAGAACTAAATATAACACTTTTTCGTGTACAATATTTTTTATTTATTCCTCTTATCACTTGTGAGAAAAATAAAGTTGAGTAAGAATGCACTAAAGTTGATGTGCCAAGAGTTGTTCTTCTTCTTCAATGGTATCATCTTGGCTGTTATCGTCGTCATTGTCATTAACAAGTAGATGGCGACCCGCGGCCTTCTGCTCTTCTTCTCGCTGCAAGCCAAGAACTTGCAGAAGCTGGGAATTGTAGTGGAAGGCCAATTTGATGCCAGGCATGAGACGCTTCAACTCTTCTACAGACTCGCGAGCTTTTTCCACCTGACCGATGTCAATGTAGTGACGCGTTATGGAGGCAAACAAGTCGCCGACGCGCACGGCCTTGTTCAGCTCATCCCTCTGCTCATCCTGGAGATGCATCAGCAAATGTTGAGCGTGGCTCATCCCAACCTCCGTTTCACCCTTTTGAAATTGCCTATAAAAGATTTCACCAATAATATTAAATCGAATCACACCCCAATTATTGTCTGTAAGTAAATTTTCTTGACTAATATGATAACTCTTGATACTGTACTCATAAAAAAGGGATCCAGACTTATATTTTGTCCGAATAATTCACCAATATATTTCATTTCTCAATGACTTGATAAATTATTTGCATGTAAACTATTTCGACCGACGTAGCAAATAGAATGAGTACTTATTCATCTCGAGATAGCGCCGAATGAGGGACATACGCTGGTTGAGCGTATTAAGAAGAGCCTTCCTGGAAACCATGGTCATTTCTGAAGATTCGTGAGTGGAGGAGGAGGAAGAAGCTAGGAGACACTTGGTTGCTTGGTTGAGAGCCTCGAGGGCCTTTTCGTAATTACGGTAATCGTCGACTTCGACGTCGGCGCAGTTAACGTAAAAGTTGGCAAGCTGTTCGGTGGCTTTGGCCTTGGAATAGAAGGTGGTGATGTGTTTGACAAGACCGGGCTGACTTTGCCAGTCGAGTGATTGCAAGTAATTAGCGGCCATCACATAAATGTCACGCTGTCGCGAGACCTGGGCGAAGAAGCAGATCTTGTCCGTATCGCCTGATTTCAGGAGCGCCTTCATTGCCCGCACCTTGTTGCCCGCCTGCGTCAATTTTTTCGTAGCCAAGTGATAATCCCCTTGCTCCAGCGCTATCTCACCCATCTTCTCTAAGTTCGCGAGTCGCGCTCGTTCCAGCTCAGCATCTTCTTCTACCTGCACGTGTCATATCAAATGGTCAATACGCCAGTAGCGAAATTTGATCGAAACTCATTAAAATACATAAGGGGCACGCTTTTAATAGTACATTAAACGCAATATAAATATAAAGTACCCGGTCAAGGGCGAGCTTCTCAGCAAGATCCTCGGTGAGAGGAAGGTTGTGACGGCGCACTAGCTCGAGGGCTTCAGAGCGCTTGTTGGCGAGGGCCAAGAGGTCGACGGCCTTATCGAGCTGCTCGTTGCGGATAAAGTACTCGGCGCATTTGTCGACGAGGGCCGGGTCCGAATCGGCGTTGACGTCCATGGCGACGAGCTGTAAGGCGTTGAACTGGCGCGTCTCGAAAGCTAGTTCCAAGGCCTTGCGCAGCATACCGGCCTTGTGGTAGAGAAGAATCGCCCGTTCAATCCCACTCGCGTCTTCCTCATCCTCGTAGTACTTAGCCACCTCCAGCTGGAGCTCCCGCGGCGCCAACGTCGCCAGCGGCCATAGCTCTTCGCTCATCTCGTTTTCCTATTTTTTCATTACATTAATTACCAGGACAACTTGAATTCAGGTGAAACGTGAGTCTATTCATAGCGAGAAATACCTTGCATAATCTTATGGCGTTGGTGTACGCCTTGGCCATGGTATAAAAATGAACGGCCTGCGTAATGTTGTTTTTCGCGTCATAGTGGGCGGCCAGATGGTAGGCCGAAGCCGCGTCGCTACTCGAGGCCACGAGCTCGCGGGCCTCGTTTTCGCGGCCCAAAAAGCACAGCAGCCGCGTCACCGAAAGCGCGTCCCGAGCCTTTTCGTACAAGCCTAGCGCTCCCTCCAAGTCGCCCATCGACTCGACGTACTGCGCGTGCCATTTTATTATTTCCCTTCAACAAACGACCACACATGTGCCTATATTGTTTAGTCATCTATCGGTCAACAGCTCAATTTTTGATGCTCACATTCACATCATTCAAATGATGATGGTTGGAATTGAGCTAGATTGACGAGAACTGGTAACGACAACATTATTGATGTGCAAAATACTGCCAAAAACTAACATTTCCAGCCAAGTGCATGAAATTAAGCAAAGCTGACGCGAATACCAACGGGTCATCGGAATTGCGCAGGTACGTCTCCAGCTGTGGTAGCTTGGTCGACATAGGTTGCTGTTGGATAGCAGTGGCGTTGGATTTGGCAGAGAGGAGCATACGAGGGACCTCGAAGCGGTGGCAATCGGCCTTGGTGTACATTTCCACGGCCTCTACGATCTTGCCCTCGACCTCCAGGGTCTTAGCGTAATTGTAGAAGCACGTCTTTTCGCGGATCTTGTTCTCGCTCGCGGCAAACTCTATGGCTCGCCGAAATTTGTTTTGCGCCTCGAGCAATGAGCTCAGCAGGTCCCACCTTTTAGCCTCCCGGAACAAACGCTCCGCGTCTTCCTGCACATGTGTCAATTCAACAAGCATTTTGAAGATTATTCTGATTCTTATTAGAATCAATCAAACTCTTATAACAATTCTTATAAGAAACAATTTTCTTACAAGAAGACCTTACGTTAAAAATTATAATCATACGTTATATTCTTATTATATTGTACTATATTCTTTTTATGAGGATAAGAATCAGTAGTAGCAACTGAACTGTTGTTAAATTTGTTGACAGTTGACAGGGTGCTTTATGATTTGGGTTGTAATAATAATAAAAGAGAAAAAGTAGGAAAGTCATCTTACGTAAAGGTGGAGGTGGAGGGCAAGGACGCCAGCCTTGGCCTCGAGGCTGAAGCGCGGGTCGCGAATGGCCTCGCGGAGGGCGCGGGCGCTCCTGGCCTGCTTCATATGGCCCAGGCAGAGCATGGCCATGTCGAGCTGCTTGCTCTTTACGCAGGTGCAGGCCAGGCTGCGCCACACAGCCTCTTCCTTGACCGCCTTAATGGCCTTGAAGGCCTCGTCCAGGTTAGCCACGCTCAGGTGGTAGCTAAAGTCGAGTACAGCCGCCTTGATCTCCGCGTCAATCTTTCCTCCTCCTCTGACCGCGAGATCTTCCAAATCTCGCATCGCCAGCCGCTCAACTTGACTTGTGGTACTGTTGTTTTTTCTCGCTAGACTCTTTTCTTCTTGATGTCCGCTGTTGAAAACAACGATGTACGGCGACTCAACGGCCAGCAATTGACTGGTGTGGCAGCAAGCCTCGTTGGCTCGAGTGACCTTCGCTATCTCTCGCACGTCGTGCAGCACAATGCCGTGCTCGCTGCTGACAAACATGGTGAGCAACGCCACATGAGCGCCCTCGCCTTCAATTCGCTGGGCCCGGCACACAAGCAGTCGCGGATCGTCTCTGTCCCAGCAGTGGCTCGTTAAAAGCATACCTCTGCATTTGGTCGCCCTGTCAACCAACAGTTTTATAGTTACAGCGCAAAAATTTTTTAGTTAATAGACTGCAAAAAAATAAACATATTATACACCTCCGGAAACCAATTGCCCAAAATATTTCACAAATAAGTTGGTCGACATTTAGAATGAAGAACTGAAATTTTTAAATGACCGTCTACATGAATCTCACTCATTTTTGAACTGACTGTCTAATTAAATAAATAAAAGAGAAAAAAAAAAAAAAAAAAGGTAAATTTAGTTGCATTATAAAATGAGCATGAGAAGTATAACGCACAAGGTAGGGTCGCATCCTTGAGAATCGGGGCGAGCGAGGTCGAAGGTAAGGAGCTGATTGGCGTCAGTCGATTTGTCAACTTGCCAGACGTAGAGAAGAGAGCTGGGTAGGAGGTTGGACATAGCCACTGTAAGCGAGACGAAACGGCAGTCGGCGTTACAACACGCCTCGATGACCTCGGCAAAGTCATCTATCATGGAGGAAAGATTCGCAACGGCCCTCGCTACTCGTGGAGCAGTGGCTTCCCGGTGAAACTCCCAAAGCCTGAGGGTGCCCGAGAGCGAAGCCACCGCGAGGTATGGACCTGTGAGCTCCGCGGCGATGGGCTCGCCCTCCTCAACTAGGGTCGCAAGAAGTGCCTTTCTCCTCGTGGGCTCGCTTAACGAGCGCAGTTCCACGCCCTCGGGTTTCAGCACAATCAGTGTGCCCCCTTCTTCGTGCACCAGAATCTTGTCGCTCTCGCACGCAAATTCAGCCACGAGCATGCAATCGATGCTGCCCTTATTCGAAACGGCCCCAGCTACATCATCCTCATATAGTTGCTGTATTTTATATACTACCACGCTTTTGCCCGATGAAATCACGACATGCTTTTGGTCAACTGCAACCAATTGCACCTGCGAAATCAATATTCACATGCAATAATATTTTGAACTTGGTTTTGACGAATCGAGTTAGAATTGTGGTTCATCTTCAGTTATCGAGGCTCCACACAACTTCCCTAGTACCTTCGATATTTATAAAATTTTATTGAATCCTTATTAAATTTTGATTCTTCAGAAGGTGACCTCATACAAATTTTGTGAAGATTTTATTCTTCATAAGGTGACGTTATAAAATCTTTGTAAGGATGTAGTATCTTTATGAGATGTCTCAAACATTTTAAAGTGGAAATTGAAAAATTTTTCCACATGTGAGAAAATTTTTCCTTATTCTTTGTAAGGAAAAAAACGCAATGAAGACGAATTGTTCAACCGATAAAAAAAATTATGGAATCCGTACATAGTGACCTTACAAAGTTATTTTACACAGCACCTTTTCAAGCGTTTAAAAAGATCAATGTTACTAGAGTTGATGGTAAATTTAATTTTTCAGGACAAACAGTTGACTGAAAAATGAACCATAATTATTATTTATCCGACAAACTGTTAAGAGAAACATGTATATTACTTGTACGTCGGTTCTGAGAGTACAAGAATAACAAGATTGTGAAGCGGAGATTTTTTCAATGGCGAGGAGGCTGGGGCCAAGCTGGTAGGCCGAGGTGCCGCCGTGGCTGGCGGCGCAGGCGGGCTGCTGTCGCAGGATGAAGACGTCGCTCGCACAGTTGACCGCGAGAAGCGGGCTTCTTCGGAGAGAACCGGCGCCCCACGCAAGCTGTTGCACGGCCGAGCCTGAGGTGCCAATCGTGCACGCTAACTTTGGCCACTGAGGCCAATCCCCTGTTCTCTCCCCATCTTCTCCTAAATCCCCTTTTCCTTCATCTTCACCTTCGCCATCTCTAACAAAACGACTCTTCTTCCACAGGTAAACTGTCCCCATATTGGTACCCACGGCCAAAGTTTCTAACGACAAATATGAAATACATGTTTTTAAACTTTTCTTTATGCCTAAAGCAAAGTCCAGGGCCTATGGAATACACGTTCTCGATATTCAAGATTGTTCCCGAAATTCTGGAAAAGTCTTCGTACACTTTATGAAATTTCCAAAATTGCCAACACAAACTTGGCAGACTACAATAATTGATAAAATATAGAAGATATTGTGCGCAAGTATTACCATTGCTCTTGCAAAAGGAGAGGCTGGTCAAGAGTTGCTCTTGCTGGCGAAAAGGAGAATCGTCATCACGAAGGGAATGAGAAGAAGGGGGTGCGGGCGAAAGGACGTAAGAGTCGCTAGAGTGAAGGTCCCAGCAGCGCACGGCGTCGGCGGTGAGAATGGCGAGGGTGTTGGGGCCAAGCCAGCAGCAGTCGCTCATGTTGAGTGTCTCGCTAACCTTAATACCACTGAGCTTGAGACGCATCACCTCGACGAGCTTGCCGCTTTGTTGGGGGTCGCCCTGGTAGTAGCCGAGGTTGTAGCCCGCGCTCACCACTACCAGCGAGTCCCTGCTCTGGTGGTGCAACAGGCCGAGGATTGCATTGCCACCATTCTCCTCGAGCACCTGCGAACACTGGCCTTCCACGTCCACGTAGTAGACGCGTCCGCGCGCCGAGGCCGTGTAAAACGCTTCGTTATCACCCCTCAACCGCCAATTAGCCTTGCTGTTCGCCCCACACCTCGCCGCCGCCGTCCGAGGCCGCCACGTGCTCAACAGGTCCAATGCCTTTTCGTCCCCAGCCACCGCTGCTTTCGCCAGACCACTATCACATTATAAACCATATTTAACCACATAATGATTTTATCTATTTTTTTTTATATAATAGAATTTGTTTAGAACTTTTGAATCTCTGTAAGCTTACCAACGTTTCTTAGAACTTTGTCAAGTCAAACAAATTTCCAAAATTTTTCAAGCCAATTTCCCAAACTCACAAATATACTATTCGAATTTTTTTCAATACAAACTCGAGTTTGCATTCATTACAACAATAAGATTACATGGTAAAAAGGAGTAATTCTGAATACCTAATGTCAGAGGAGTTGGGAGGTGATGTTGAACAAATTGTGGGAGTAACAGGAGTGAGCTTGAAGGCTAGTTCAAGGAGGCAGTCTTGGAGCTCGTGATGAAAGACTATCAGGAGCTGGCTGGTGCGAGCATCTATTTTCCAGCCAACGAGGGAGCCCCCAATGTCGGCTGACACGAGGCGGCTTCCACGCTGGCTCCAGCACAGCAAGTTTATCGCCTCCCGGTGGGGCGTCACAACACTGCTGCTACCACCGGCAACTCCCCAATTACCCCCATCTTCCTCTTCTTTCTCATTGCCACGCCATATCTGCCATCAATAATTGTATCATTTGTTTCGCTGTTCATCTGTAATTTCTTATCCTTTGGTCAGTAAAATATTGTATGATTTCATGGATTATTTCACCTTATAAATTTATCACAGTAACGAGCATTAATCTTGCAAAAAAACATGTACTGTATTTACTCGAATATAAGCCAAACCCTTTTTTGGTTTTTCAGAGCTTGAAAAACGTGGTGCAGCTGATAATTGTGTGCGGCTTATATTCGGATACAAACGTCAAAATAGTGCAAAATGCTGTTGAGTGCTGAAAAATACACTTATATTGTGTATGGTTTTCCCCTCGGCTAAATTTCTTGAATGTTCTATGCACTCCTAGATTTTTTTTAGCGGATTTGATTGTTAAAGCCATGTGAATCAAGGTGGCGTTCACAGTGAATTACGAATTTTTGAAATGTGGGTTATATTAGTGCACAAACTATTTTTCACTGATTTGGGCATCCAAAATCGATGTGCGGCTTATCTTCGAGTAAATACGGTATGTTACACACTTTTACTGATCTGTCGAGCTAGCAATTTATTGCTTGAATTGCTGTTCGAGATGTGATTACACAGCTGGTATTTTAATATGCGTTTATATCGAACTCTTCAACTGAAGATAGGTCGTACCCGCAAGTCACCGGATCTCCAAGCAACGACCAGCTTTTTGCGCTCCGGGTGCCAAGCGAGGGCTGTCACTTGATTGTTGGGAGGTTGCTGAAGCTGCTTGCTTTTCGTGCATTCGAGCCGACGAGTCACGACCTCACCTTGCTCGTCGTAAATTGAGACGTAGCCTGCACCGCCGCCGCCACCGGCAGCAGCATTTTGCCAAGCAACCGCGAGGAACGGCAAATTCGCGTGCCAGGTAATGAACGTTCCGATCGAGCCGCTCTCATTTTCCACACGAGTATCGAAATACAGCGTCATCCTTTTTTCTTTTACATATTTGCAATCATTCTTTTCTCACTGGATTTCCTTAAAGTTATCACTTATATTCACGCACTTGCCACTGTTGTTGTTCATCTATCATCAGCACTTGACAGTTGACATTACAATGTTTGTTTACATTTACGTCGCCTGGGCAACGTAAAGTAGTAGTAGTCTACCTGCGGCCATGTGCATGTTTCTGCATGGCGGCAGTGGCTATTTGCACCGTCCAACCGGTCCACCCCATGATAATAGAGTGTTGAAAAATGGATTTTCGCTTGAGTCCTATACTCCCAGAATTTTGCAGCGGGATCTCGGACTACTACAATTTTCGAAGTTTTTGAATTATCTTAAATCATGGACGAAATTGGACATTTTAACTCAATTTTGGAATTTTTCGTCATTTTACAGTTTCGCTGCTTTTTTTGATTAAGCTATTCGTTGGAATTATTATTCAATGAAACTAATTTTTTACTTCGTACGGTTTTCATAAGTATTTTGCGCATGTCAGGGGCTTATGATATTTGATCATTTATTTCATGCATTCATTTATATTGGATTTTAGACACTGTTTTTTTCAACTCAGAAAAAATGTAATTAACAAATTATCGGTTTTCTACGGTTTTTTCAACGCCCGCCAAGAATTCGATTGAATTAATAACGATAAAATCTAAGAATGGATAATTTATTTTTTTTCGATTGAAAATTAATTTGACAAAAGGCTTTCAATTTTCCGGAAGATAAACATTTGTTCAAAACTCTCACACAAAATACTAAGAGTAAGAAAGCATACAATATCAAAATTTCCAGATATAATTTATTTTCACGTTTATACTGCGAAAGCAGTGCTACCAAAAAGATAAATAAAACTGGTTCTTTACGGAGCTCATTACCAACTCAAACTTGATACAAAGCGCACTAAAATTCAGTTTATTTTTCAAATAAAGATAACGTCGCGTTACGTATGTGTGACGGCCCCTTAGTTTCGAATAAATCGAATTTCGAAAATCCGGTCACACACTCACATCGAGTGAATCAATCTCGGAAATCTCATTTCCTACCATTTGCCGTGCTTTTTTTTTCTTCGATTAAGTTTACTGGAGCCATTGTGCGACAGCAAATGGTCGGACTTGAGACTTTTGAAATTAATTACACTCGACGTGAGTGTGTGACCGGACTTTCAAAATTCGATTTCTTCGAAACTAAGACCTATTCAAGAAAAGTGAGAAAGTACTACTCACAGATCCTATTGAAGACTACGTACGCAAAATTTCGGCTCGATCCGCGATAAACATTACGGGGGTCCCCTTTGTCAGCTGGCAGGGTGCATTTTAAACTTGTTGAAATACAATTCATCTAAATAAACGTTAGAATTTAATATAATGAATAATCGAATATGAAACTTACACTTTATAAAAAATTTTTTACTACATTTGACCAACGTGAATGTTACAATAGGATTACGTCTTATAATAATAGAATAAGCATTATACATGATTTTTTCGCGAATTAGTAAGTAATTCCAAGGATATAAATCATTCCAAAACGCACAGTTACAAGACGTAAGAATTGGTGAGAAATAATACGGATATTTTGGAGTCGCTTTTTTTATTATCGTTTTTTTTTTCAATAGATATGATTTACCTCAAAGGTTTACAGTGTGTACATGTCCTCCCTTTCATACTCTCAACTTTAGGTCCTAAATATATATGTATGGGCATATGTATATATATATTGTCATATTATATACCAATGTCCATATACACACATACAGGTAATCTGCAGGGGCGCGTAGGACATTTCAAAATACCTGTTTACAGTACAATATGCGTCATTTCGGACATGAGTAACACGCTTTCGAATTTTCGAAACACCCTACGCGTACACGCTGCCTTTATTTTCACCTTTCTTCTTTCACGTCAAAGAACAAAAAAACAAATTCATACCATTAACAAAATCCGTTTCGCTCGTTTTGATAATATGAAACATGAATGTTCAGAGGAGAGTACTCAGCTCTTTTATCAAAACAAGCAAAAGTCAGTTATTCCCCACTAGTCATTTTCATTTCAACATTATGGCGTCTATCTATTATGTACAATAAGAATACTCTTATTTCTCCTATTCCATGTATTATTTCATTATTCTCAACAATGCGTTTCATGTCTAGTATCAAGTTAACGAAAAACAAAATCTCCAGCACAATTGACCGCATATAAAACAGGCTGTCCTATAGGTCGTTAGAAGACAAAAACCATGGCGATAAAAATACGACGATGACGCGGTGGCCGAAGGAATTATCACGGCGGCAGTAGTCGATTGTAGCCTTTTTTCCCACTAACGGATCCGAGTGGTTATCGCTCAAGATACATTATTCATCAGGCAATCATTCATTTCAAATAAAAATATATAGGTATGCATGTATTTTCCATTTGCTAAAAATATTTTTACAAAATTCCATCTAGTTCCAAAATTCAAGTTGTTCGCGTATAAAAAAATTATATAGAGCATCCGCGACAGGCTTGCGTATCATTCGTTTGGTACAAAACGCGTGGAGGGACCAATGAAAATAAGAAATGAAGAAAAAGTAAAAGGTGCATTGGCATTCAACTTGAGTCGAGGCAAAAATTCGCGGGAGTGAAAACAAAAAGTAACGTTTCTTGTGCAGCCCAACCACGGGTTGTCGCGGATGTACAATAAAATCCCGAACTGGTATCGCGCACTTATAACGCAAGCATGTAGGTAATGAGCACTTGTAGTTATCGAGCGAATTGAACGCTATACAGCACAGCTTATATATTATGTACAGGTGTGAACACGGTATTTTCATCAATATACACAATAGGTCTGTATAAACTTCAAGGTTTATTGTGGCAAGAATTGCTTCAAGCGCTCTAGGCAAGACATTGTTGCGAAAATGCTCGCCTGAACAGTGGAAGCAACTCTTGCTGACTCGACTTTTTTTCCTCCAACACGCACGCGCGCGCACATATAAATAATCTTTGCATCTTTTGAAAAATAGTATAAGCGTATACACATTGTAGATTTACTTGCCCTTTACCACGCATGTCTCACGCATCCATCGTCGCTCATTTTAAAAAACGTGTGTTTCACTCGTCACTCCTACCATCTTCCACACATTATATCTATATATATTAAATTCTATCTGCATAATTATAAATTATTACTTAAGTACGCTGTATCCTAATAGGAAGAGCGCACCCCCCCCCCCCCCGACTTCAGACTTGATTATTGTTAGTCTTTGTGATTCGACGTGGGCGCCATGATGTCATCAAACACTCGCTAATTCAAATCAACGGCGCGCAAACCACGTAAAAAAAATGCATGGTCCGTTTTGACAAGTTCACTTTTATCTTGGCGCCTTTTTCAGATTTTCTTTTTCAATTTTCGATTTTTTTCCAGTATGAAACATGTTTACTAGTAATTCTAAGGTCCTTCCCACTCTCGATAAATATTACACATCTTTCCATTCCTACATGTACAAGTATATATAGTGTATATAAATCTTTTTGCGTGTTCTAGGCTGTACGTGATGTAAGCAACACTTGTACGCGCACTTCCAGCATGTCGCGTCATTGTCAACAAGTTTATCTCGCACGGGAATTAGGTAATTTGGCCACGTCGTTTTGGAAGGCAGGGCAGCGGCGAGTGACAGATTTCCATCAACCGCGGCAGTCCTGGGACAAAGTGGACTGAGACACGGGTTGTTGCTGCTGCTGTGTAGTCGAAGACGATGCAGCTGACAATGTCGAGTCTTCCTTGGACATTTCGGGAAGCTCTTCCTCGCTCGACATGTCAGCTTCCTTGAGGGATGTGAAAAAGGACGTAGACGCCTTGACCGCGACGCCCTTGCCTTCTTGTTCAGCAGGATCTTTGTTGTTTTCCCATGACAAGAACGCTTCACTCGAAATAATGTTGTAATCGAGGAGGTGGTTAAAAATCTTGACTATCAGACCTGAAACAAGCGAAGAAATTCTTTTTCAGACTGGATAAAAAAGTTGGCCAATGGAATTGCGTTGAGTCAGTTCATGGTTGTTGCACCGGGTATTATGTATGGTGAATTTATAAAATACATGAAAATGAAGATAAGTTCGAAATTACTGAAAATCGCTGTTCAACATATTAGTATGTTATGCAATGGTAGAATAATATCCTTGTTGAAGAAAAGTTTTAATATTAGAAATAAAATAATTATTATTATGGAATTATACGAGGGGATTGAATATTGAATCATTTTCGTGATGTACCGTGTCGTGAAAGGACGTCCCCAACCCGTTGTTTTAGGGGCTGGAAGCTCATATTCAGTGCGTGTTTTGCAAAAAGCAATGTCTGCACTTTCGACCCGAGGCGTGCTTTTTGGGTCAAGATGGCGTATGAAGCCTCTTAACCCTCGGCTGCGCCTCGGGACGAGACATGGCTTCATACATCGTTTCGGTCCGAAAAGCCACGCCTTAAGTCTTCGATACAAAAATAGCTGTATGTAACAATGAGTTACTCAATGTTTCAACATGGAAAAATTTGTTCGAAGGTAATTTTATTTACAAACTGCAATTGCTTGCGACACGTATATGGACAAAATTATGTTTACCTGCCGGATGTTGTAACTTTTGCATGTAGGCCTGGATTGCAAAAAGACACTGCAGTTCCAGTGGTTCCTTAGCGTCCACGAACCTTTGGATCAGAGCTTGGTGGTTGACGAAAACGTCCTCTTTGAACTCATGCCTTTCGGTGTGAGATTCTGTAAACAAGCAAGAAAAATTTTTCGTCAGACGCATTTTTATCTCAGAATTATTAACAAAAATGCTATTTTATTCTTAGTGGGATAGCTCTTACCAATAGACACTTGTAAAACTGCAGTCATCAACACTCGAACAAACTGAGGTTCCTTTATTCTGTCACCCACGGTCGTCTGTAATAAAAATAAGGTATCATAGAATACGTAATAACAATTTGTTGTGATAGTCCAGAAATCTGAAATCCAACATAGTTGACATCAATTTTTTGAAATTCAAATTGCGTTCAAAAGTTCCGAAATTAATAACAAAATCACACTACAATTTCAAGTCTGTTTACGTCATTTTGCGATTGATAAAGAGAATACTCATTTTCAAGTTGTAAAACCTTGGCAGAAACTTGATCGAAGCAAGTCAATTTAGAATTTTTGTAAATTCGCGAGATGACATCAATTCAACACTTATCGAAGTTGCGTCAATAATTTCTTTACTGATCTAGAATCTCAAATTACAAGTGGAGGAAATAATTCTTACCATGATCCAATTCATTATTTCGTCATTATTAGAGCCATTACTTTGTGTTTCTAAGAGCGCCAAAAGACGATCGTGTATGCAATTCAAATCCTGGGATTTGTTGAGAATTGCCAAGGGACTCGACCCAGCTTTGCAGTCTTGCAAAAATTCCAATTTCTGTAACAGAAAATGAGCATTTCATTAGTTTTAAGCTCAGATTCTCTGAATTTTTCGTTTTATTTAATTCCAACTCGTTTTTCGGTAGTCGAATCTTTCTGAATTTTTCAAGTTTGGGATATCACGATGTTTTCTGAAAAATATGCCTAATTTTTTTCTCTATTATCAGATCACTAAATTTTCTTTAATGTGTGCATCCAAATCTTCATTTAAATCTCTAATCAACGTTCGCATTTGAGGTTTCGAATTCTGAAAAATGTAAGTAACAATTGAGACTTACATAATCGGAGACGAATTTGTTAACGTCCTCTTTGGCAAAATCAATCATCTCACTCCAGCGAAGGCCACTTTGTAGCCACCTTTCATGCAGCCAATCGTTACTTTTGACCTGCACTACTTTACTCAATATTTGTCCCATCATTTTTCCAACATGGCCCTGCTCTTTCAGAGGTTTTAGCATACTTCTCAGTTCTGACAACGGAAGCACTTCTTTGATGATTGGATCACCTGCAAAACGAACAAAAACGCATTTGTCAATAACTGTCTGTCAGCTATCTATATTTGGGTGGGACGAATTGTATAAAATCGTCAGGCCTGTTGAGCTTATAAACCAACATGGTGCGTGTATCAACACTTTTAGTATAAGATTTGTCATCATGTACTGGAATTTGAAAAAAATACACAACAGAGAAGTTCTTCTATGTGCATACAATGTTTTTTACTTAAAATATTGCGTGACACTGAAAACTGACATTAAATATGTCATTTGTTTGTAGTGGAAAATCATCTTCAAAACATAAAAAAATTGATCATAATAATTTAAAAAAAAATTGAGAATAGTAGTGAAACTTACAGATGACGTCTGCACAGTAAGTCCAGAATTTGGGAATATCGATGATCAAGTCATCAGCACTTTCCAAGATTTCAGAAAATCTGTAAAAGAAAAACAGGTCGAGGTTGAGTTGTGTGGAAACAAGAGAAACTTGTCACATCATAGCCACCATCATTGTCAGTATCCTTTTAGCAAAAAATCATTTACACATACTTATGTGTTGTCAAGAAATCATTGTCATCATGTATGGTAAAAAACAATGCTCATTGTTGAATATAATCGGAATTTACCCTTTTTTCAAGTGCAACGACGTCATAACGTTGTGAGTGATGAGGTGGGAAAAGAGTTCTGCGACCTTTTGCCGTTTTATAGCATCTTTCTCAAGAACCTCATTAATCGCACACCGCACGAAAAGCGCGAGTGTCGAGCCATCGAAAGCCTCTGCAATGTCCAGCTTGGAACTCTGTAATCAACAAAGATCATGGTTATCTTTACTAACGACAAAATTTTAGCACCTCTAAATTTGAAAAATTTTCAAATAAATCAATCATGCAAATATAAAAGGAAAGATTTCTCGGGACTCGATACGTTGCAGAAAATATAGGTAGTTGATGACGAGTGTAACAGATTATTGTAGTTTATAGATGGATGTATTATGTGATTCCCAAGGTTCAGTTTTGGGATATAAGGAAATTTCAATACAGGTTTAGTAATTTTGCATGTCCATTCACTGGCCGAAACTCGAACACACAATATGTCAGTTTCGAGATCGTTTGTACCAACGAGAAGTTATGGCATAATCTTGCACACCAATGACTCAAGCATCTCGCATGGCAAGGCGAGATGGATCTAAGGAACGTGCTTTTTCGAAGTAGAACAATCAACACAAGCAATTAATCATTAAAATTCCAACACTCGTCCACGAAAAACAACTCATGTCCATTTCTAATGTAATCATTATGAAACATACCTCGGTTTCAAAATTGCACAAGTATTGTTCAATTATCTCGCGCGTACAATCCTCGACCTTTTCTTTGGCAACTTTCGGTTTAGAATTTGAGGTAGTAGACGATTGTGAGGCAGATTTCGTCATGGACGAACAAGTCGGAGGCACAGACACGCTCTGGCTTCGAGTCACTTCAAGGACCGAACTGTCTCGGCTTGAGGAACCACTACCACTACCCATTTGGTAACTGCCATTGCGCGTTCCACCGCTGCTGCTTCTATCTGCAATTAGACAAGTTTCTGACATTACAAACTAGCCAGCTACACACAATAGCTTTCGATAATGAATTGTGTCATCAGCATCCTTTTGACATAATAAACATATGGCTCTCAAAGAGCTTTTCAAAGCTTAAAGTGTCATCATATGAAATGTAGCGTTTTTCATTAATTTTGTCTTGTTTCTATTGAGAACATTTTTAGGCTGCCTAGTATGTAAACACAGCAGTACATGCAAGAATTACAACATTTGCTGATGTAAATGAGAACGCTCAAGAATCTTCAAAGACAAATAGCGCGGAATAACATTCTTACCATAGTTAGATTTGCTGTATTCTGAAGTTCTGTACTCGCGAGGCCCTGTTGACCTTGATCTGAAAAAGAAAACACTATTAAAATGTGCGCATGACGATAGAACAATAAATTTGTACGTCTGAAATACTTCAGGAGAAGATGTTTGATCAATGACCAGTCATAAACTCTAGTCTGTTAGTAAGTCATCATATTATGTGTGTGTATGTGAAACGACAACGAGAAAAATAAGAGAACCAACCCTCCTGAAAACTGCATCGGTTGTTGTACATGTCTTTCCGTAGGCTCTGATTCCAAAAGAGAGAACTTGTTTGTTTCCAAGATGGAGAATTTGTTATTTAATTGAGGCTTGCCAGCGCCGCCTACTGGTTTTTTATTCCAGCGATATGCATCTTGTCTGCCTAATGTCATTTCATCAGTGTCAGACTGAAAAGAACGAAAACATTTATTCAGACATTCGAAATAAATACATTTTAGTGTTTAGTACTGAGCATTCTGCTCAGTATCCTTTTGGCAATGCACCATAAAAACGTTTTTTCTGAAACGCCTTTCATATGTGTATCAGTTTGTCATCATTTTGAAGTTCTGTAACATTTTTTCGACAAAATGTTTCTATATGAATTTGCATTATTATTAAATAATGTACCGTTACATAGAATATCAGTCAGCTTTTACGATTTCTATGAAAAGTACGAGAAATGTTAAGAGTGGCACAAAAAGTAATAATCAATTCGTTGTGAATACTTACTGGCTTAATTTTAAGCTTGTTTGAGTCTAACGAGTACGAAGTTTTGGTTCTCGACTGGCTGACAGGTCCAACTTGACTCCAACCGCTGTCATCAGTACCTGCAATCCCGAATTATAAGTAAAAAAAAAATGCCCAGGAAGCAACACATAAATAGGCATGAATGATTTTACAATTTTCAGTTTGTGAGCTTGCAATCACAGGGATCATAAACTCCAGTCTGGCATGACTATAGATATCATCATTTACATTCAAAACATTAGTTCAACGAACAAACAAAAAATTTACTGAAGAAAGGGTACTTTCCAAAACGAAAAAATACGAAGTTATTAACTTCATTTACAAAAAACAACAAATATTACCAAATCACAAAATTCAACTTAGTTTAGAATTTCAGAACCCAATACATCACTAAAACTTCGACTTTGCAAACGTTCCTGCTAATGTGTGGAAATTAACTCATTGTAAAAACTTGAAATTGTGTACCAGAATAGTTAAAACAGTAGAACAAGTTGAGATAACTCGTCTCAAACAAGTTTTATATTATATGGAACAAGATAATATGAAGACGCAAATTAACAATTCAGTGTCAAAAATTGTTTGAATCTTCAAGAATTTGATAAAAGAAAAATCAAATGCATCAAGTTGAAGAGAACTCACGGTTTCGTTTTCTGTCAGCACCACGGTCATCTTTACGTGGGGTGTTGACTGTGGATGAACTGGGAAATTGACCAATTAAACGCTCAGTCTCAACGTCTTTCTTGACTTGGCTTATAGTTTTGGGTTTGGCGTCATTTCTCCTAGGCACCCATTTGTCATTTCTTAAATCTATTACGTCTTGCAACATAAAACGAATCCTGGAACTGATTTTCACTGGACCTTTGTTACTCGCTACTTGTTCCATTTCTTTGAAGTACTTCGACAGATCTTGCTACAAAAACACGAGACACGCTTAGGTTTTCTCTGCTTTACAAAACTTGGCAGCTTTTTTTATGTGCAGAAACGGTTACTCGTCAATTTACCTGTGTATCTTCTAATGATTTTCCTATAGTTGTCAGCAATTTACACAAACATTCCAAATTTTCTTCATTTTGATTCTTAATCAAATGGGCAATGCACTGGTGCATGATTTTCACAGTCAACTGGTTTATTTTGAACAACTCTCCTATGAACCTGAAACATAAGAACATCACTTGAAATATTTCGCCAGTTAAAATTTTTACCACTAAGTGCGTGCTGTGATAGCTCAGAATCCTTTTGGAAAAGCAACATAAAAACGCCCTCTCACAAACGTCTTTTATCTGGATGTAAATTTGTCATCATGTCAAATTGCGATCGTTAATTGTTTATTATTCCAATTTCATAAATAACACATTCTGACCTTAAAGAAATTTGAGGTTCAAATACAACAAAAAATGTCACACACTCGCATCAAAAAATTGTAAACTTCTATTTACCTTATGTTTCCAACAGATTTTAAGCGTATTGTTCGTTTTTCTTCTTCTAGCATTTTTAGGAGCTCTTTTTTCTTTTCCTGTGAATTCAAGAATAAGTTAATCATAACAATATTTTGCAATTATTGCTAACAACTGTTCATTAGTTGTCGATTTATGCACTTACAGGGTCTTGGCATTCATCGACGTCTTTGCGAATAGCCAGTGTTTTGTTATTTTCTTCAGTAGTGTGTTTTTCAAACATGGTTTGACAACGAGTAATGATGAGCTTTTTGAAACTGAGCGAGTTGGCTTCCTCTGATTCTGAGTTAGTCACCTGCATTGTCGACAGTTCTTTGCACATTTCGGCATATGCTTCCGAGAAACTTGGCTCATCAATGGCCTGGAAAAAATATTCAATTGTTGGTGAATTATTAAGCTGTTACTTTCAACCTTAAATCTTTTTCTGACTGCATAAAATAAATCTTGAAGCTGAAGAAATCGGAAATTTCAATTTTCGAAATGTCATAATTTAAATTCTTACAATAATATAAATTCGACTTCAATTTGTTACAGTTTTCAACTTATGCTGTAACAGTTTGTCATACTCGATCGTGCATTTATGGAGGTTGAACTTTGAATGTTAATGTTCACAAATAAAAAATAAAAAAACACTGCACCTTTTCAAAGACCAAGTTGATAACACCTTGCAGTCTATCTTGGCTGTCGATTTCAAGATTCCGTACTTGGTTGACAAGCTTATGCATGTTTTCAGGGGTGAGCTTGTTGAGGACACTGCGGACTTTTTTGTAGAGTTGTTCCGTTTTTTCATCCTCTTCACTTTCTCCGCTTGGCTTCATTCTCCCAGGTTTCCAGGCATTTTCAGTCTCGCGTAACTTGACGTCCTCACGCAGAGACACCGACATAATTAGAACAGGCTTGTTCGTCTTTGGTTTAATGTTGGAACTACCTTTCCTGTTAGGAGCCGCCTGTCATTTAAACAATACAACATACCATTAATTCATGCTATTTTCATACTTTGATGTCACTTTTTTGAAATAGTCAAATGCCTGCATCAGGTTGTAATATTATTCGTCACAGTTGTGTTTTTCAGTTCACTACTTGCATCTTTACAATATGCATCACTTGGAGGCAATGTGGGAAACAATATCACCTTTTATGTTTTAATACCAAATGTACAAAATATTTCGACTTCTGAACTCTGAACTTAAAATAGTACTGATACAGTTAAAATTTCAGTATTTTACAATCTGCATATTTCAATCCATTTGATACATCATGGATGATTAAACTGGGACCAACTAATTATTTGTATTCAATATGTCCTTACTGTTTGAGAGCGATTGTTCGAAGAGTTCATCATCATGTAAGCTGGCAGGAAGGTTGATCTCTCAATTCTCTCATTACCCTTATTATCTCTCATCATCGGCATGTTGGGAGTGCCCACTAATCCTTGCGAATCCTTTGCGTTCATGATGCGAATCTGCAAATTCAAATTTCCAATGTAAGGCATTACGTCTGAGGTGCTGATTTCACTCAGGGTTTCGATGAAAAAAATCACATATGTGCCAAGCAGCCTACTGAGCGAATCTGCAAAATTTTAGAACGATCTACCGTACCGTTTTCGCAAAAAAAAAAAAAAAAATGCGCAAAGCTTACATTGGTTTTTATGGGCGCAGTGTGTTTTTCTAAATTTCTATTACATTTCACTTAGGATTTTGATGAAAATTTTTCAGTGGCACAGAATATTTTTTTTTGTAAAATGCCTTGACAAACACGCATTTTCAGAGTACCATTATCATATAAATAAATAATCAAACAATTTGATACATAATATATGTACAAAATGTCTCTTGAAACTGGGCATTAGATTTGCCATTAGATGGACCAGCCCATGCTAACGTCAAATCTAGTGCATAGTTTCAAGAGACACGCGCAATATACATGTGTATTGTCCATGCCATCTTCTATGTTGGCAGTTATGTTAGTTTTAAAACGTTATCAGAAAACGTCATTAAATTGCGTTGATCTTCACAACAGAATACCTTAATGCGTAAGAGGTTAATTTGCAAAGAGTAAAAAACATGTAAAATCAAGTAACTGGTATACCTTGGACATGTCTTTGAGCACGACATCTATTTCAGGCAAGTGGCTAGGCTTGATGCTGCTTTTCGGGTCGTAACGCAAATCCATCAGGAACTCTCTGGTGTAGACTTTTTTGCCACTTTGATTGAGCGGACTCCACTGGCCATCAACATATTTGTACTTCATAGCAGGAGTCTTGATTGGTACTGGCGTAACACTCGGTTCTATCAACTGCTGAGTGTCAGCCTTTAACTCTTGGTCATTATCCTCCTCATCTTTAGCTACAACTTCTTCAAGGAGTGCATCAGCAGGAGATTCAGCCATCGGAGCATCGACAGGAGCAATAGTCGTCGACTTGAATGCAGCCGAGACCTTGGCATTTTCTTCGTTCTTTTGTGCCACAATGGAACGCTGGATGAGGGGTGACTCAGCGATGAGCTCAATCTCGTCGACGACGTGTTGTGCGTGATCCACGGTATCATCTTCGACGTTAACTTCTTGATGCTGCTTGGTGGAGACAGTCTCCAAGGGGGCAACAACCACAGGGGCCACTTGTTCCGCCTGGAGGCTTTCGCTGACGACTTTTTTGAACTCGAGATTATCCTGCTCTTTCAAGTCTTTCGTAAGCTGCTCCTTGGCATTGGAGACGGGAGCAGCGGTCGTCGTCGTCGTCACTGCCGGCCGGCTCTCCTTTTGTTGCTGCTGCTGAGCAGAGATTGGCGCCGCAGCGGCAGTGGTGACGAAGGCGTCCATGTCGGTGCCCTCTTTTTCGGCACCCCGCCGATTTAAATCGCGATTTTTGACTTTGCTTTTGTTTTTCTGCTTCTGCATGGCTTTGCCTGCTGTAAAGAAACAGACAATTTTCAATCTGGGTACATATCAATCAGGCAAGGCGTTAGCCAAGACGAGAAACCAACGTCGTCGGCTGACAGCCAAAGATAATTATAGATGTCAAGTGTTCATGTGCTAGATGGTGACTATATATGGGCTCACTCTCTCACTTGCTCGAAAAACACAGCTGCAAATACCTACTCTCGACTAATTTCAGTAAGTCTGATTCCAAAAATTTTCGAAATCCATATAAAATGTCTGAAATTTTTTTCTATGGATGGAGGAGGCGCACAGATTCTTTAATTACGTGATCAAATAACCGCCTGAACAGCTGTTGGAACGACTTGAAAGAGAAAGAAGGAGGGGGCAAATCAAATGGCAAATTATGTAATGGTATGGATATGTATCTTTGGCTCGGCAAGGCCGTTGGCCGACTTTCACCGTCGCACAATAAAAACCGTGACACCTTCAATGACGGCGGCGGCGGCGGCAAAAAGCAGCTGACCACTACCATTGGCAATGGGCAATTCAACGCTGTACAACTCGAAAAATAACACTTCTGAACACTAATTTTTCATAACTGAGATAAAAAAAACTACCATGATAAGGGCGGTTTTGACTGTGACTCCTGGACCTCGGACCGCTGCTCATTGCTCACTCGCATTCGACTAACAACTAATAAATCGTGGCAACGGCGGCATCTCCAATTTCACGGAGACATGTTACTAGGAGAAATAATATACATCGCATGGCGCTTCTACTGTCGCTACCACAGATACAACTGCTGAATAAGCATTTATTTATAAATGCTGCCAAGTCAACTAGCATACCGCTAGCAATTGCCAACATTGCCACATTTACAACAGTGTGTGCTTCTGTTTTCAGGCACAGCAGCACAACTTGCCAGGGTGTCCAAGAGACATGTGAAAGAAAATTCTACGCCTTTCTACAGGTTTTTTTCCAAGATACTATAATCCGTTTGTTTTTGAAAGGGCTTGACATAGAACTTTTTTGGACTTTTGGAAATGGAAATCTAAACTCATTTGCAATTTTAACAAATCAAGTTTACTCTAATCCCATAATACCATTTAATGCTATAATTTCTCAAAACACCCTTTTTATCAGATTTTTATCAGGTTATTAAAAAAAAAAAAAAAAAAAAGAAAAAGAAATGTATGAAAATATTCATTTTTCTGGTCTGCTGAGCACCCTGCTTGCTAACTACTTGACATTCGGCAATACATCAGACAACATTCTCTTGTCCTAAATTTCTGCATCAACAAATTGTTCAGAGGGATGTTGAATTCCTATAAAACCAAAGCAAGTCTGATTCCTCATCTCATATCTGAAATGTTGTTGAGTCTTTTTTTTTCTCAAGAAAATGGAGGCGTGTCAAAAATAACTTTTGTGAAATAAAGCCAATCAATAACACCAAGCAGCACAAATGACATGTAAGAAAACTTCTAGAAGCCAGAGCAAAGTTCAAGCATGCTTATCTCGTTTTTCTTCCAGCCTTAACAATGAAGATTGGATAAACGATCTTATATTAATAACTAAAATGATGTGCTCGTCAGATCAATCTATAATATGAATTTATTTGGAATCGCAAAATTGAAAAAATATAAATAATCCAAGATAACCAAATTTGGATAATTAACAATGAAAGAGGGCCAAAATGATCACAAGATGGCGACGAGATTTCAAGTGAAAGAGAAAGGAAGAAAAAGAGAAGGTCATGGAAACTGAGGAATGCATTAACGCCAGTCTTTGCAGTAAATTAAGTCCATATTTATGCTAGCTTCATTTCAATATTTTCGCAAACAAAATTGTAAAAATCGTGAGATACAGGTTCCAAAGAGAAGAAAAGTAAAAAAAATATGATCCAGTAGAGAACCATCGAAACCGGTTAGCGAGCTTTTTTTCGACAATTGTCTCCCGCCCCTCTTTCCAAATCGCCTCGATCATTGCACTGGTTTTATCCATAAAAAGAGCGCGGTAGCTGTGCGCGCGCCGCCCACGTGGAGAAAACGTGGCCCGCACTTCGAAATGGTCGCTCTACAAACTCGTATAAATATGTGACGTGCGCTGAAGAAAGTAGGCTTACTCTGAAAAAATTGATTTTCAGATTCCTACATAAATCGATAGTCTTTCACTTGCTCTTTCAAATGAAACATTCAAAAAATTTATTTGAGCGTTATTATAGAGCAGAAATTTGGTTGAAGTTCCCTTTCTCCTATGCCTCCAATGCACAGGCTGAGCTGCGATCGCTTATCCTGTGAAATCATGCCATGCAGAGTAAGCTTCCTTTCTTCGGCGCACGTCACATATATTCTCGAGACGAGAAGCAAGAAAAATGTATCAAACCTGAAGAAACTTTTTTCGATGCTCGGTTGTGGGGCACTACGTTCCTCTCGAGATTCCATCAATTTCACTCACATCACTTGGAAATGTTCAAGATATTATTCTTTCTCTCTCGACGCAAAAAAAAAAAAAAAAAAAAAAAAACAACGATAGAGCAAAAAAATAGAACGCTAAAAAATAAAACTTCAACACCGGAACTGTCACCGAGGGAACCGGGGGGGCAGAGAGTGTGTGTCCGCAACACGTGGAACCGTGCGGGAGATAGAGAGAGAGAGAGAGAGTGTGTCTGTGAGGGGCGCCGGCTGACTGTGGCTGGCGGCGGTGCCGCAGCAGCTGCGGCAACGCGCCTTTTATCGGCCCCTGATCGAAATGGCCGATGCCGAAACGAGTTGCCGAGTTAGAGACGTTTTCTGAATGCCCCCCTCTCACTGCCATGGTTTATCCCTCCCCTGACTCTTTCTTTCGTCTAGCTTCGATATCAAAAAGAAGGGGAAACTCGAGAGATTTTCATACATACATAGGAATTTATGGACGCCTGACTGTTTCAAACACACATTGCACAACTTTTTCCACACTCTTCCGAGTGGTCGACAGAGTGTCAAAGTTGAATTATTGGCCATCATTTGCATTGCGAAAGCGAAAAATTTTGGCTACTGTAGCACTCGCCTTTTTTTTATCAGTATTTACCACCATTATAACAAGGTCTAATGATAATTGTAGGAAATAGTGTATTTTTCAACGAGTGCAGAAAGAGCTTTTTTCAAAAATGTGGAGTTTACACAGGAAATCTAAGGCAAGTTTTGCAATGACATTCTTCAAAAAAGCCCTTCTACACAAGTTATGGACTAGACATTCCCAAAAATTTGGAGAAAACACGATTTTCGACTATCTGAGTGGTGGAGAAAATTGAATCCACGCAAAAAAAAATTTTTAAAGTAAAATAGGTTATCGGGCAATACAGGATAGCAAAAATTCTATTGTTGAAAATTACAAAAAATACTGATATCAACCTAATTTAACCGTCGGTCAGATTTAAATCACATATTTAATTAGTCCGATACAAAAACGTAACAAAAATCCCCGAAAAACCGTATATATTCATGTTTTCACAGTTTTTAGACGATGTACAAGTGGAACATTACCTTGTTCATCAGTAATATAAGCTGATCGGATTTCACAATATTGTATCAAACTTTTTCAGTTTCGGCATGCTAATAAAAAGCGGTTTGTCGGAACTTTTTGTTACGTTTTTGTATCGGACTAATTAGATATGTGATTTAAATCTGACCGACGGTTGAATTGGGTTGATATCAGTATTTTTTGTAATTTTCAACCATATAATTTTTTCCATCCTGTATCGCCCGACAACCTTTTTTTACTTTTCAAAGTATTTTTTTGTGGATATCACTCAATTTTGTAACATTTCCGTGAGATATTTTATTGAACTACAAATTCATCACCTTCTGACTGATGGGAAATTTTTAACTTCTGAATTTGTATTATAAAATGAAAAAACAAGAAACTTGATATTTCATAAGTTTGATCCGTACAACGTCTCTAAATGTACATTATAAAGTTTATATGTGTGGAATTTATGAATCTGCCGACCAAATTTATAATAGAGATTCATGATATGAATTTCGAAAAACAGTGTTCAGAAAAAAATATACCGTGAAAAACGAAAATTTTGTAATTAGAAATTTGTGTATACATCAAAGTAAATTTTCAACTGTGTATTATAAAATTAAAAAATTT
>JAPYZK010000464.1:0-26777 GCA_030522785.1 Platygaster equestris
GGAAATAAAAGATCGGCGATATCTGAAATTTTCATAATGTTTATGTGTAAAGTTCAATTTTTGTAACGATTTTTGTTTTTTCAAAATTTCAGGGTGGGAAGATCGTCACCTCCGACGCCAATAGTCGAAAATGGCAATGTTACGGTGACTTTGACTTTGAATAACGAAACGACGGAAGGCATAATGGGCGTGCTCAAGGATTTAGCAACTATTTTGAATTGCGAACCACCGTCGAAGTACCAAATTTCGGAAAGGACCACGACACCGCCCAGTCAAAAATTGGGGCTTTACAGAACCAAAGGAAAAGACGGAAAAGAAGGAGGTAAAGAATCGAATCTGTCGATAACGATAATGAGTTCATATGTTATCATAATTAATTTTATATTGAACAAAAATGTACGTAAATGAACAAAAACTGTAAAATTACTTTTCAGCTCCAATTGACATCCAAAGTATTTTGAATGGAAACGCCAAATTTTGCCGTCACTGTGATATTGTCATCATTAGCAATCTTATTAGGAAAAAGGTTTCCGAACTGCCATTCCTCACCAAAGAAGAAACCGAATCCGGTGGCGAATTGTACTTTTGTTCCGGTTCTTGTTACATGCAATTCGCAATTATGCATAGAGGCCCGATGAATTCCCAAGATAGGGTAAGCTTGTACTTATTTTTTTATACATCGTTATTGTTTTAGTCCAATTTCGAAAAATATTTATTTATATTAGAATTTATAAGTTTTCACATTTTTAAACTTGAATGATTACATTTGAAAATTAGTATACAAAAAAATATAGTTTAAAACAAGTTACAGAAAAATATTTTTTTACCTTGTTTATGTATTTTTTTAGGCTGGAGCTGTTGTTGACCACGTTCGCCAAAATGAGCTTTACGATGATATTTTGAAGGAACTTCCAAAGTCAGGTCCATTCGTGAATAATTCGAGTTTGCAAACTAAAATAATTTACGAATGCATGTTGAGGAGTCGATTTCCCCAAATGTATGGCATGGGCAACGAATCGGACAAAAATGCGGAAAATAAGGACAAAGCGGCGGACAACAGACAAACTGCCATGAAACGTCCAGCTTCGGACGACTTATCGATCAATGGCACGGGCGCTGCGACTCAGCCAAAAATTTGGAAAGGCATAAGATACAAAACTTGGTCCGCCGCAGCTATGAGAGTCACCCCTAAGTACAAAAAACCGACTGAAAGAGAAATTACTGACGTGAGTATTAAATTTTGGAAAGAAAATTTCCTTATCAGTTTCTGGAGAATTTAAAATTTGAATATTCGTTTCTTTCGTATTTTTTGTATTGTATAAAAATTTTGAGTTCAGAAATTTGTTTAATTTGATTGAAAAAAATTTATGTAATGTAAATAGTTTTCTCGGTAAATCAAAATTTTAGGATACCGAAATCTGAATTTTTCCATCTAAAATGAAATTATAATTTTTTTCTTTTTTGGGAGTTGAAGAAAAGTATTAAATTGATTTGTTTTTGCCAGATGCTGATTCGCAAGCAAGTGACGATCGGACCCGACAACGTCGACGACGAGCGTCGCTGCACTTTGTGCAATCTCCAAGGCGACGGCACTTCGAACGGACCCTCGAGGCTTCTTAATTACGATGTTGGAAAATGGATTCACTTGAACTGCGCCCTCTGGTCCGACGGCGTTTACGAAACCATGAGCGGGGCCTTGATGAACCTGGACGCTGCGCTTCAGCAAAGCGTCGCCACCAGTTGTACACATTGTTCCAATCTCGGCGCCACTGTCAAGTGCTTCAAAAATCGCTGCAGCAACACTTACCATTTGAAATGCGCCATGGACAATGCTTGCGTTTTTTATAAAAACAAGGTATCCAAACCTGGATGATTTTTCAATACTTTCGAAAAATTTTTAAGAATTAATCAACAATTTGATGATTTTGTGAAAAATGAAAAATATTTTGATCGTGTTTGATAAAGGTATTCAGGAATTTGAGACTTCTTCAACGGTGTCAGAAATTTTCAGATTCCTCGAAATTCTTAAATTCCTCAAATTGTCCTAATTTAGAAAAAATTGCAGAATTGTTCGAGTTTCTTATATTTTCAAAATTTATCGAATTTTACGAATTTCCTACATTTTTCAAACATCTTAGAATTTACAGATTCATCAGTTTTTCAAAAATTAAAAAATATTTTGAAATCCTACATTTTTTGAATTTATCCAACTATTCGTACTTCTCAAAATTTTCCGATTTTCTCAGATTTCAAAGTTTTTTTCAACGTTTTGTATTATTCGGCTTTTTTCGAATTTCTGAAATTTTTTGAATTCCTCGAATTTTGATCCCCAGCAATTATGGAATTTTTTTTCATGATACTATTTTAGGTGAATAAAACTGTAATAGAAAAAATAATCAAAATTATAACTAAAATCGTCACTTCGCAGGAAAATTTATATTATAGTGCGTGTAGATATGACATTTTTTGCTGTTTATGCATGATTTAATCATTTCAGACTATCATAACATAATCAGTCATTGATAAATAATAATGTTGTGATACTTTCAAAAAATGTCATGGGACTTTCTTCGACAGCTTATTGAATATAAAAAATATAACCAAGCAGTCTGAAGAACTGTTTATTTATTTATTAATTTAGGTATTACCTAATTACTTAACTTATTTGTAACATTTGTAAAATAATTGATGTTTTCCAGACTATGTACTGCTCCATTCACGCCCAAAAAGGCGACAAAGACAACGAGCTGTCGACTTTGGCGGTATGTCGACGCGTCTTCGTAAATCGCGACGAAAATCGCCAAGTAGCTTCCATAATGCGACACTCGGATCACAATTACCTTTTGCGCGTCGGCAGTCTGATATTGCTGAGCGTGGGACAACTTTTGCCCCACCAGCTCCCCAATTTCCACACGCCGAACTACATATACCCCGTGGGCTACAAGGTCGTGCGTATGTATTGGAGCATGAACCAACTGCACAAACGTTGTCGCTACGTTTGCTCCATTCACGACGCCTTCGGTCGTCCCGAGTTTCGGGTGCTGATCCAGGAACTGGATGGAACGGAGAGCGAGATGCGCGACGTCACCCCCAAGGCGGTCTGGATGAGGATTCTGAATCGCATAGTAGAATTGCGCAAGAAAGCCAATTACGTCAAGTTGTTCCCCAAGTACATTTTGGGGGAGGACATGTTCGGGCTGACAGAGCCCGCGGTTGTTAGGGTTTTAGAGAACTTGCCTGGGGTGGAAACCCTCACTGATTATAGGTGAGATTTGTTAGTGTGAATTTTGAATCGAGGGGAAATTTTTTCTTGTGTTGAGAGTGAAAAGTTTTAATAATGTTGAAATTTTCGCAATTGTTTTTAGACCTTTGTTGAAGTTTGAAGTTTTTTAAGATTCAAAAAATGATTTTTGTAGAAAATTTGAGCTGTTTTTAATTTTGTCGAAATGTTGGCAATTCTTGAATTTTGAAAATTGTTCAGTACACGTTTTTGCCTGTATATTCTATATATGTTTACAAATGTTGTTTTCGCCAATGTTTTATTTATGGAACTTTTTCATTGTTTTTCAGGTACAAATACGGTCGAAATCCATTATTGGAACTTCCCCTGGCCGTGAATCCCACTGGATGCGCGAGAACGGAACCGCGACATCGGCACCAATTGCCTTGGAAACGAACCCACACTCAAAGAACGAGTTCGTCCGCGCGGGCAAATTTCGCCCCAAACACGAATTTCGGGGGCGAGGTCGCCGGTCCCTATTCCAAGCAGTTCGTGCACTCCAAAAGCTCACAGTACAAAAAAATGAAAGCCGAATGGGAAAATAACGTATATCTCGCGAGATCGAAGATTCAGGGCCTCGGTCTCTACGCGGAAAGAGATATCGAAAAACACACGATGATCATCGAATACATCGGGGAAATCATTCGTAGCGAGTTGTCCGAAATTAGGGAAAAGCAATATGAAGAGAAGGTGTGTAGAAAATATCTTTTTTTATATGTTCGAAGTGTTTAATTTCGATTTCGATAACTTTTCAAATTTTTGAAATCTTTTTACTTTTGATTTTATATTTAAAAATTTTTTAAATTCTGAATTGAGTCCAGTAGAGTCAAACACGTGAAATAAGTTGACTGAAATGTAATATTTTTTTGATTTCAGAATCACGGAGTTTATATGTTCCGCCTCGACGAAGACAGAGTCGTCGACGCAACATTTTCTGGCAACTCGGCCCGATATATCAACCACTCGTGCAATCCAAACTGTGTCGCTGAAATCGTTGAGATCGAGCGCGATCTCAAGATCATCATTTTCTCCAAGAGAAGAATTTTACGAGGCGAAGAGGTGAGAAAAAATTTCTTCATCTTTTAAATTACGTAGAATATTTTTTACAAATACAGAATTCAACATTAATATACTCGAATGTTCATGGATGTTGTCATTTCATGATTATTGATGTTTTCAATTGTGTGATAATTGTGTGTTGTCTGTATTTTTCAGTTATCGTACGATTACAAATTCGACTTAGAAGATGACCAACACAAAATCCCCTGCGCCTGTGGCGCCCCAAATTGTCGAAAGTGGATGAATTAAAAGAGCGAAAAATCATCCGCAAACGTTGTTATTGTTAATATAATGAACTTTATAAGAAAAACCAATGAAATCATGAGAAATTTATTTATATTAAGAAATTTTTTACACTTGATGGGCGATGCAATGCGATTGCTTCGATGGAAATGATCAAGTGCCATTGATGTTTGAACTCGATCAGCTGTTCGTGCAGTTGGTGCTTTTACCAACACATTCCTCCAAAGTTGTACAATACTAGTTTATATAGCTTCGGAAGAAAGAAAATGAAGACGAAATAAATATTTGTATATTGAATATTATAATAAAATCGAGCACTTGAAAATAATTGTACTTTCTTGTTTTTTTTTTTTTTTGAACTCCTTATCGACGCTTTTTTTATCAACGAATTCTACGACGAACAATTCAAATGTAGTTAATATTGAGAAACTTCTTCTTACACTAAAAGGGCTTCCCATATTATTATACACTTCAAGAAAACGAAAACAAAATAATTCTCATTGTCGATTTTATTAATTTCATCTGAATAATGAACAGTCGAGTATTCACCATGCTCAATGTAAGTACACTTAAAATCCATCGAAATGTGTTAATTACGATTACAATGAAACTACTCATGCTGAAATCTGAAATAAAAATGTCTCCCCATCGAAATATTACAATATTATGCGAAAAAAATCCAATTCAAAATTAATGCCCTCGAAGATTACGAATTCAACAAAGAAAAAGAATAAATAAGTTATGATCAACCGTTGTAGCAATAAGTATTAACAATAATCAACAGTATTTTGTGGTATCAACGAAAAACTGTCGCAAGCACCACGAAATTTCGTTTCTCTTTGTCCTTACACGTATAATATTATATAGATATTTCAATAATTATCTGGATAAACTTTTTCTTTTAGGTACTTTTACGTTCAAGTCGTGCATTATCTAATTTTTGCTTGATGCGTTTCGCTTGAGAAGTTACGAATCCATATAAAACGATTTTTCGATCTACTGACCGCCATATCAAAAAAACTGCTTTCTAAGTTGGACGAATAACGTTCGAGAACTTTCAAATTTAAGCTATGAAACTTTTGGAAACGTTCGAAGAAGTTCGAAAGCGTAAATTTGAACGTTTATGAAACGTTTTTTGGTTGACTGGGTCGATTATCTACGAAAATTTTTAAATGATTGCGAATGTTGCGAAATATCCCGTGTATGTACATGAACTACTGAATTTGCATGTATTATGAAGAGAGAAACACGTACGTGCACGTCAACGATTGCCCTTGAGTAGGGATGGGCAACTACGCAACTGTCCTTTTCTCACTTACGAGAGCAGTCGTTTGGTGAGAGAGAGAGAAAGCAGTGGTATTGCCCACCCCTGCCGTTCAGAAAAACTGCAAAATTATCGAAAATTTCTTGCAAAATAGCGATTTTTGCCATGGCGGGAAAAACGTCCTTTTTGAACCCCCCCTCCCCTCCCCCCAATTTTGAATAAAATCGAAAGGAAG
This sequence comes from Platygaster equestris, assembly GCA_030522785.1. Taxonomy (NCBI): domain Eukaryota; kingdom Metazoa; phylum Arthropoda; class Insecta; order Hymenoptera; family Platygastridae; genus Platygaster; species Platygaster equestris. The sequence continues at coordinate 6,082 of JAPYZK010000464.1, forward strand.
ACTCGTATAATTCGTCCACAAAAATTTTAATGGAGCTTTTTTCAAAAACTCGTTCAAAATTACACAAAATGACACAAAAAACTGTTACACTCTCTCCCCCCGGCAAAAAAAAATTCCCACCCCAATACTAAAAATTTTCGTTTTCTTGAAAAAGGACGTTCTTCATCGATGAAATATGCACGTCGATAATGGAAAGCATATCGATCACATTTTGGAGTAATGAGAGCAAAAACGCTTCGCGCGCGTTTTTTTGCCAATAAACGAGATCGTATCAGGGTGATTCATGTCTTTCATTGCGTTTTATGATCCCGATTAACGCCGTTTAGCATGTTTGAAATGTGACGTGACAGCTGCGATACGAGGGCGTTTTATTGGTTCTCATCGAGATATGAGGCGCCCTTGATTTTCGAATCGGGATGTTTTGGAGAATTTTCGAAAAAAAAGGAAGAAAGGTACGCCGCGGATTGTAGGTCGTGAGATTACTGGGCCTTGGCGTCTTTGTTGAATCCTTGGACGTAGCCGGACTGGTCGATTACGTCCTCGCGACCGGCTTTGCCTTTGCCCTTGCCGTTCTCGTCGAAGCGCTGCTTGTGCGAGCCCGTATATTTCGAAGCGTCGGTTAATCTTTCGACGGCCGAGGCGGCCCTTCCTCCGGCCTGAATGCAGAAAAACGGGAAACATTGGATGAAAAAGGAGTTTTTTCGAAGCCTCTACGGCAGGAAATGAGTGTTGGACTCTAGGGGTTAAAAATAATACATTTATTGAGAATGGAGAGAAAATTATCAAAACCTATCATTTACTGAGAGACAAAAATGATTTGTTGCCTTTTGTAGAATTTTCACGATATAATTACATATACAAACAATTTATCATCGAATATTTTCGAATATATTGGGGATGGGAAACTACGCAACTGTCCTTTTCTCTCTCACGAGAGCAGTCGTTTGGTGTATGAGAGAGAGAGAGAGCAATGTTATCGCTAATAAAACTAAAATACGCTAGAACTAATTTTCGGAAAGACTGTAATATCAAACTAGTCCTCACTATACAGTTTGAGCTAAATTTTGACTGTGATTTTACGCTATAAATACGTCTTCAAACAAAGTGGCCATTATTTGGAATCTCCACAGTAAAAGGGTTAATGGGGTAAGTATACACTGTAATGACTGTGCGTGTATTTTAGTTTTGAAAGAAGGTCAAAGTTACATCGCTTTATCACTTTCCACACGATTTTATCTAAATTTATATCTTCTTTTCGAAGTTACTGACTCATATTCCAAAAATGTTATCAATTATATCACCACGCACGTAACGTATAATTAAAGACTGGTAATTTGTTCGGAATTCCAATCATGAAAAAGAACAACATCTGATTTGAAATTAAGATAAGTCATTGATATCTAGTTTGGATATGTTCGAACGAATTTTTTAACTAACTCTACTACCTTCTACCCCAACTTACTAACTTTCTACTACCCTAACTCGGTAGAAACCAAAATTTTACGTAAATAACGTCATATCTTTTTTTTTTAACTAACTTTGGCTTCAAGGGACACTGTCATTCAATAAATTTTACCTGTGAAAAGTTTTAAATGACTATGAAAAGATCAAATCAATCAAATAATTTCAAAATTTGTTCCATAAATTCAATCTGCAGTGGATGTACATTTTCCACGTGTTATCATACTCGTAATCATTTATACTTGCATCATTTTCAAGAAGGTCGTTCTTATTAAGAAGCTCCCGTTACATTAATGCCGTTACTAGATCAGCTTATCTTTCCATGCGAGCATTGTTTAACCCGTTAAACATTCATAATATAACACATTTTCGTTATTACATAATTACATGAATTATATGAAATTGCAATTTCATCTTTCTGTGTGAGAATTGTGTTGAGTAGTGATGTGTTATATATAGACTAATTGCAGTTTTATGAGAAAAATAGGGTACAGTGTTCTTTCCATCGTAATTATGTTCGCTATGGAAAACTTTTCAATTATTGTGATAGGGATTGTAGGGTTTTTGAAATTTCGTGTTTTTTTGTGATTTTCGAAGATTATTACGAAAATAATAAAATTTATTCTAATTATGCATTTCGATAGATGGAGAAATTTCAGAGACAAGTGGAAAAATGTTTTAAATTCCATTTTACTTACTCCAGAAGCCGTACTTATCCCAGGAGGTCCACAATTCGCCATTTTTTTCTTCGTTTCTTCGAGATCTATGCCTTTGCTTTTCGTCAAGTCTTCTAAAAACGCTTTGTACTGGTCGAAAGTCAGTTTCATCGACCTGCGCACAAAAATTGTGCATTCAAATTAAATTTCAAGAAGGGAAATTCATTAGAGTAACACGAAAAATTACCCTAAAAAATACGAATCTTTCTAAACATTTTTCAATTCTACTCGAAAATGATTTAAATCAATCATCTACTTAAAAAAAAGGCATGATTTTCTTCCAGTTTTAGAATTTTTTACGATATAGTTACATGTAGAAATAATTATCACCGTATATTTTGGAATATATCAAATATAGGAAACTACGCAACTGTCCTTTTCTCTCTCACGAGAGCGATCGTTTGGTGTGAGAGAGAGAGCAACATTATCGCCCACCCATGAAATTTTGAATTATTTCCTGACGAATAATATTATGTTTCGAATTTTCAAATTCCTGAATTTTGGGTTCGGAAGTTCAAAATTTCTCAATCTCTCAACTAGGAAACAACGTAAACTTCGAAATTCGAGGATCATTGAATATTAAAATTTTCATTTCTGGATGTTCGCGTCCCCAAAGCTAAAGATTTTTTAATGTTGACAAAAAACGTATGTTTACTTGTGTTTTTTGAAAAAAATGCCGGTATCTGTGGTGGTGATTTTTTTGCCATCGATGACTTTGGCCTGTTTCATCCACTTGTCGCTCTGGCTCAGAGTTATGAGTTTGCCGTCGCTTTTGGTGTCCCCGAACTTGGAGAACGCCTTGAAACTACCCAAAAACGTGCTCTTCGGGCTCGACCCGGCCGAGCTCACCGGCGACTTTTTTTCCACGTTGTTCTCGATCTTGAGGCCCGCGACCGCGTTCGTCGCCGCCTTGACTTCCGCTTTCGCCGCGTCGTTCATGCCTCTTTCAGTATCTTAAACAGACCGTTAAATTTACGGACACTGCGATTTCAGATATTAGACGCACGTACGCACAATCCCTCAATGTCCCGGTTATGGACCGTGTCCAGATAACAAACTTTTGCAATCTTTTTTGAATATCAAGTACACAAATATTTTGTTAGTTCAGGTTTTTGGGAAACTTTTCATGAAGTTCCGGAAGATCTGGTGTGGAGGTTTCTTAATTGGAAAAATTGGAATATGAAGAAAATTCGCATTTTTTCTGTAAGGTTCCTTCTGGAGAATTATAAAAAAATTACGGAAAATTTTCGAAAACTCGATCTAACTCTAACAAAATATAGAAAATAGGTGCAAATTCATTTTCGTTGAAAATGTCGTCTTTCGATATTTTCTAATTTGTTATTTGAAGTTCTAGAATAGTTATTTTGAAAATTATAAATTTATTATTACAATCCCAGTCTCGTAGTTGTATACAAAAATTGTGAAGTCACGAAAAAAATCGATATGTTTATAAAAAATGAAAGTCGGGTCAACCCACTCCCCCACTGCCTCTTAAGTCCGCCCCCCTCGCGAAAATGATAAGCAATGTTTCGATCGATTTGACACGATAACAAAATATTTCTACATTTCGAATAGCTCGTAAAAAATTTCAAAATTCACAGAAGTTCGTAATAATGATAGAAAATATTCAAGTTTTCGGAAAATTCGTCAGAATTTTGCATGAAATCAGAAAAAAATATGTTTATTCATTAATATGGAGACTGCATTATACATTTACTGCATTATACATTTACTGCATTTAGTAGACTAAAAAAAGCAAAGCGTAAAAAGTCACGATTTTCATTAAAAATTCAGTAGTTTGAAGAACGAAAGAGTTTGAAATGAGCTCATTCATCGATTACAATGACCAATAAGTTTTTCGGAGTGTTTTTTTCGTGATAAGAAATGACGGGTATTTGAAAATCGATTTTTCAGAAGGCTGAGGGGAGTTATCTTAATGGTCGATCTGTTCGTGAACGAAGGGCTTTTTTTCGAAAATTATGGGCAGTAAATCACAAAAGAGGGATCAGGTATCTATTTTAGGAATTGTATTAAAACGTCATGTAAATAGTGCAATTTGTTTATAACAATTACGTACGAAAATATTCTCTTGACTGAAATTTTTGTTGATATTAACAAATTGTTAAAAAACGTTCCAGACAAGATGTTCCCTTCTTAATTTCCCCTAATATCAATTTTACGTAAAAACATCAACGAATAACTTAAAATTTATTAAAGAATTAATTATTGACGATTTTAATTATACCCTTAATAATGTAATTAATTAGTAATAATTCCAATTATTGAACGAGGGTTTTAAACATTTTTATTCTTCGTTATTGTTTATGTAACACTAAATTAAATTATTCCAGTTTTACGTAAACCATAACAAAGAATACAAATTTTTAAAAAATTTTAATTTTAACTCACGAAAAACATAATTTCCAAAATCTCCATTCGAAATTCTGTTTTTGCCTTTATCAATACCGATTCCTAGTTCCTGCGGAAAATTTCCACTGTTTCTGTTTTTCTCCTCTTGCACAGTTTTCGAATTTTCTGGCATTTCGACGCGCACTCGCAAAATCTCGAAATTTTTTATTTACTTTAATAACTCTTTCTCTTTCTCAAATTTTTTGGGATTTCCCGAGTTTAGTAGAAATTTAAAACGAACTAAAAATATATTAAATACTGCGCTTAAATTGAAGAATTTGCTCGGTCATTGATACGCGTCTTTACGCATTCACGAAACACGAAAAACTGACAACTGAACGACTCTTTTTCCTCCCCCCTCTATGACACCCATATACATATCTTGAGTTTTCCTGGAAAATTCGCAATATTTTCATTCTGGAAACCTATGTATTTTAGTATAGTAGGAATTTCGACATTCTTTTCATCTCCACCTAACGAAAATATTATTTCTTCCGAATATTTTACTGTGTGTGTGATTGATGACTTTCCAGCTTCAAAGCAGGTTTTATCCGTTCCACCTGTTATTGCGCTCTTTTATTTTTATCTTCGACTATTGTTTGTTTACATGTAGGTATTATATAAGTATACTACGCGAAGTTCTATACATAGGCTTTTACGACGCGAGCGCTAATTTTCTGATTGGTTTTACTCCATTTCCGTAATATCATTTCTATTCTGAATTTTCCTAATTGTTCTTTCTCAATTTCTCAAAACATTTCCCGATTTTTCGTCTCATATATTATATTTATACTTGCTCGCAGCATCTCCAAAAAAACTCTCTGTTTTCCTACTGGATTTTCCGTATTTTTAGCGTGCAATTGCAAATAAAACTATAAATTTTCAATCCAAATCAACAAAAACCGAAATTTCCCTATCTAACTCTAAGAATCAATTATTTTCTTTTTCATATCAAAGTTCATCTGGAAAAGTTTCATCTTTCTCGTCAAGAATCCCAAATTTTTCGGAATCAAAATTTTCCTAATCAACTCTGAAGATTCATTATCCCCTTCCAGAAATAGCCTAATGTCGAAAATTCCGGATAATTTTCCTCCCAAAACTCCCTCGTTTTCCGACTTCAGTCCATGTAGATCAATTTCTTGTCGTCATACCTGTTTCTAGCTCCTGTGGGAGATCCCCCTTCCTGTTGCCGTCCTACTCCAGTTCCCGAATTTTCCGGATTTTTGGCGCGCACTCGCGAAAATGCCCGAAATCTTCTCAGAGGAACATGTCTCGTATCGTACGTTGCGCGAGGAGCGCTCGTTTTCCGGCAAGGTGTAACGCGGCAATGAGGCCTCGCGAAAAAGGGGGAGAGCACAAGAGGAATTAATGATATCGGGATGGATATGGGTTGCTGGATACGCGGGCCCCGAGCGCATGTCCGCTATCGATCTTTCTTTCTCTCGCTCGCCGCGCACGCGAGGAAAAATCCGGCGCGCCGAGGAAAAGCGAGGAAAATCCGGGCCAATATCGCGAACCGCGTGCAACTGTTGCTTCGCGAATGCCGCGAGAAACTCGATTGTTCGGGCTCGGCAATTACCCTTATCACGCGAGCCGGTTTTTTACATCGGGGAAGAATTTACGGTTCTTTCGTTTGTTTTATCGTTTGTTTTAGAACAATAATGAGATATGTATTCGTAAAAATGAGACAGACACGACTTTTTTATTAAATACACTTGAAGCTTAAATTTTGTCCTTGTGAAAGGAATCAAGGATGGGCGATATTATTGCTCTCTCTTTCTCACCGAGTGACTGCTCTCGTGAGTGAGAAAAAGACAGTTGCGTAACTGCGTATCCCTAATTTTAAGGGATTCTGGTTCTTGTTTGGGCGGACCGTGGTGTATATAAATTTTTTAAATAGACAGACTTTATAAATTTGACAGTTGATCTAAACAACTGTTTAAGACAGTTATATTACATTGTTCGAATTCATTATATATTATGTAATTCATGTTTTTTAGTGTCAAGTTCTTGAAAGAACGAAAAAAAATTATCATTTGTGACATTGGAGATTTATCGGCTTGCAATGTGATGAATGGGGGATTTATTCTAATTTTTTGATTAGAAGTGATTTGTGAACTTTATGGAAATTTTAGTGTGGGTTCGTGATTCTGTTAATGTGCGTGATATTGGAACAATTCAAAGGGAGCTAATGATCCTTTTTTCAGACTAGACGTTATATTAGAATTTTTAAATAATTGTTTCTGCCATACAAATTGAAATTATATAATATTTAAGAAAAACTGACCCAATGAACTAACGCAGCAAACAATATTTGATTGAGTAAATAAATTCATTTCGTAACTGCACGAATCTCACTTTTATTTGAAAAGATTGTTTTCGTCATTGTTCAAGATTACGAAACGTGTTAATACACAGTTGTACACAATGGGTTCTATTTTGAGATATTGACTTTTCCGTCACCCTAAACCTCTATACGATTTTTGAGAGAAAAGCTGTATTCATCTATTTTTCCTATCGAATAATAAATCTAATCGAAACTAATCAAAAATATGGAAAATAAACATAAATGAAAAACTTGGTCTCGAAATGTTTAACATTGAATAAAAATGATTGTTACTTATTTAATCTACATTGCTGAAACCCCATTTTCACTTTTTATGCACTTATCTCAACGATAATAAACACTACAAGATTCATTGAACTTTTATGATACAATCGCACCTGCAATAAACACTTTCTCAATCCGCGTTATGAAGCTGATAAAAACGATAAGAAAATGCGCTTTCATTGTAATTTTTTCCCTTGTACTCTCACTTTTAATTATTTTGCGGATTACGAGCATTTTCTTTATCTTTGGAAAGGTATGTTAATACGCCGTAAAATTGAGAACGATTTAAAATTCCGAATCGAACATTTTTAATCCTGATTATGAAGTTACGAAATTCAAAATGGAAAATGTATTTTTTATTCTCCATTGATTTGTTTCTAAATAGAAAGTATGAAAATTGAATTTTCATGGTTTTTAGAGTTTTCATAGTTATCGTATTGGTCTCAATTTCTGGACCAGAAGTTTCAGACTCAGAAAATTGAACAATTTCAGGATTCAATGATCAAAAAACTTGGAATTCTACGGAGTTTTTATCAAAAAATTGCTTATTCCGATATACTTCAAGACCTTTAGTCTTGGACATTTTTCTATACCTTTCCAAGTTTCGAGATAATCCACGTCTGATGTCATTATCTCCCCTTTTTTATTCCATACTTCTTATTTTTTTTACAACAAGGCAAAAAACTTCGCAATTCACTTAGCAACAAAAATGTGATAAGAAAAATAATTCAATATTAAACAAAAATTATATCTGGAATTATCCGTAAAAATACAAAATTCTGCATTAGTTATAAAAATAAGTGTCCTAATTTCCTAAAAAACACGGGAAAACAAATTTTAAAATATTTTATTATCTTCAAAATAGATAAAATCACATAAATCTCGAAGTATATAATCTTCAAAACGGTGCATGGAAAGGGTAATACTTGTGATCCGCCAACCTGTGGAAATTCCTTATGAAATGTCGATTATAGACCGAAAATTCAAAAATCCTAAACTAGAACACTGTATTTTTCACTAATATACTTACCGGAAAAACGCTGCGATTCTTTTTCCAGTTTCTAAACCCCTCAAAATTTGCATTTCCTCTTCCGATAATTCAAAATCAAAAATGTTGAAGTTTTCCGCCATGCGGGATTTGTTCGAAGATTTTGGGATTGGCACAACACCTTGTTGATACTAGAAATTAACGAATGGAAATTTCAAAATGCGGTGCCAAAAAAAGTCGCGTATGATTTTTTTTGTTCGCAAATCTTTAAACGTTTAAAAAATGCAATATGTGGTCAATAAAGCAGAATAATTTGTAATAAAAAATGGGAATGTTCGAAAATATTAGCAAATTCCGAAATTTGTTAGTACATATTTTTGAAAATATTGAAAAGAGTTTATTTTTTTCGAATTCCGAAATTTTGTTACCACAAAACGAAGGGCAATTTGAGCCGCAGTTTTCCCATGTTTTTTCGAGATCTCCTGAACTTTTGGGTTTTCGAATTGATTTCCAATATTTATGCGATTTCCAGGTTGTCCTAAGGGACAATAACCAGTGACTGTAATTTCGTGTTTTTTGCAAAATTCAATGAGTTTTTGTTGGTTAATGTTGAAATTGGTTTCAACCTGTGAACAAATAAATTGTTTATTGATATTTCTCGTCAGAACTAACAAAACACAATAATTTCTAAAATTTAGTATGGAAATTACTTAGAATTACAAGATTACAAAACTTTACTATCTTTTTTGAATTATTCTTAATATAAGAATTTTTCTCCATCTTCAAATTTTTGTAAAAGCTTAAAATTACTAAAGTTTTGTAATGTTGAACATCCAATTCCCACAGATCTGAGAAATCTTGTAATTAACACATCGTCAGAAGATGACGTAATTTTGAATAATTTCTGAGGGTTCAAAGTTGTATGAAAATTACGCAACAGTTTCTCACATAAAAAAAAATCGCGAATTGCTCATAGATGATTATTTCATTCACCTGATTATTAACAGGTTTGATTTTAGCAGATCCAAGCAATCGTGTAATTTGCTCAGAATTGAAATTACTAATGCCAATATTACGAGTCATTCCTTGTTTAAGACATTCTTCCATTCCTTTCCAAGTTTCGAGATAATCCACGTCCGATGTAATTATTTCTTCTTTTTCATTTGTTGGCATCATTTCTGGACCCACCTTTCACATAGAAAATGAAATTTCTCATATTTCCAAGTATGAAAAAATAAGGAAATCAAGTAAAAAATTATTCACTCCGAACAATCAAATTTTCAAACAATAAAAAAAAATATTTCTATGGCCGAATCGAAAAACTAAAGAATTAATTCATATAAATTGTTTTTTCCTCAATAAAAACGGAATATTTTTTATTTATTTTCTCACTTTAAAGGCGAAAGGCCAATGAACCAATAAAAGATCGATGTAATCGATGTTCAATTTCTTCAACGACTCTTTGCAAGCATTAACAACGTCTTCTTCTACATGGCTGTTGTTCCAAATCTGAAAAGCCATTTTCCGAAATATTTCAAAATGAAATTCAATCGTCTCTCTATCATTATTTGATCGAGGTTTTGAAATTTATATCGCACCTTCGTGGTTACGAAAATATCTTCACGTTTGACAACACCTTCTTTAATTTTTGCACGAATCGCGGTTCCAATTTCCTCTTCATTTCCGTAAAAAGCAGCTGTATCCACATGTCTGTATCCTACATCTATTTTCGGAAAAAAGTTGTTTTTCGTGTTCAATTGTTTACAAATAACTGTTAGGGTACAATAAGACTTTTTACCTATGGCATTTTTTACTGCTTCTTCGCATTCACCTTTTGTTGCCTAAGAAAATTATTCCTTTTCGTTTATTTATTTAAAGCCAAGAAAATTTGTAACAAATTAGGTATTTGTTAAAAATTTCAAATAACTCATGTACATTTAGTATTTTTGGACATAAATTGCATAAGGTGTAAAATTATGTAAAATATTGATAAATCAAGAAATTAATGTAAAAATGTCATAATCAAACGAAGCTTAAATCATGATTATAAATTCTAGGTAAAATGATTACCTGATAAGTTCCAAATCCAAGAGCTGGCATTTTATTGCCATTATTGAACGTGACGAATGGAACAGAAGGCATTTTTCACGGATTGTTATTATTTGTTTAAACAATTATTTGACTGCTGGTTACCGAAATGCGAAAGCTTGTTGAAAAAATGAAAAATTTACGAAGGAGTGATCTGATTGCACGATCGTCAAAATCAAGTGACGACTGATTGCGAATTCGCGATAGTAACAGAAACAGAGCTTTTATAACTGATGTCATTATGTAAGAAACAAGTATGATCGAATGCGCAAGTCATAAAATCAGCTTCACATGACCTATATATATATATATATATATAGGTATATATATATATAAAATATATATATACCTATATATATATAAAAAATTAGTTTAAAAAAAGGGTTTCGGTCCACTTTTCGAATGCTCAAATTTCGAAGTTTGAATTTTCAAATTTCGAAGCTTTCAAATTTTGAAGTTCGCATTTTTGAATTTGGAAATTCGAAATCGACCGATTTTTGAATCTTCAGCATTCGGATTTGTAAATTTTTGAGAATAAAAAATGATTAAAGCTTTGACATCAATGTACAAAAAACAAATTGGAATTTGATTTGAAATTTAGAAGTTCAAAAAATCTGAAGTTCGTGTTACGAAATTACGAAATTCAGGCTTCATTGAGACCTAATTCAGTCCTTATTGAGACTTAATTCGGGTTTGACTAAATTTGTTCTCAAACTATATAGAATTATAATTTGAACCCAAAAAAATTTTTAAATTCTTTGAATAAATTTCTACAGATATTCGACGAATGGAAAAGTTGGTATCAGAATACTGGTTTGAGCAAGCGTATGATAATAGTGCAATTGAGTCACGATATTGCAAATTGTAAGTCGTTAATTTACCAACAAATGTCAAGTTATTTGCAATCTGAAATCTGCGACAAGTTCAATTATAAATAAATTAATGCATTTATAACGTGACGATCAAAATTATCGTTCTGTTGTTATAGTATTTTGAATTTTCATATTTTTTTTCTTAACATCTCTAATTAAAAAACGTCAAGTTACCGATAATAAAGGAGTGGACAGATCAATTTCCAGATCTAGTATAATGTTTTTGAATTTCTTATCCATTTTTCCCATGATTTTTTTCAGAAACTTCGGATAAGATGTTTCTTATCAAATCTGCTCTTTTATCTGTGTATTCCGAATACGCTCTACATTTCAATGAACATTTAATGAACGTAAACGTCACTGCGAATTCGCCCATGATTTGAGCAAACATAAATATTTATAACAATTGATCATTTATGACTGTATCTTTCTTTTCCCTCGTCATCATCTAAATTTTTCACAAAATACTTCGAAAGAAAAATTTTCCCACGAGTTAATTTTTTGCGATTTTTGGTTCTGGTCAAAAATGAACAATATGTTACTGAAAATAACAGAATTACCTTTTTGAACTTCAATACAGTCGTAGTAGGACTTTTTACATCGGGTATTCCATAGGAATTTGAACAGATATTCAATAATAAATTCAGATTTGAATTTATCAATATTTATTATGCACGTTCTTGAATTGGAAATCATGTTAATACTTATGCAGAAGGAAAATGATATCATTTTCCAGCATCGCGAAGTATCTTTGCATGTGTTCGTTTTCATGGAAATGTTATGCAATTTGCATTCCACTTTAATCTCGTATATCGCGATTCTTCATGGAATAATTTCGCGAATGATGGAACTATAAAAGTCATTATAATTATTCAGGAAATTAATAATCTTTAAGTATATGATTAAAAGGGACATTTCAGGAGATGCTTAGATGCAATTTCGTAAAATTTTCCGATCTCCAGTCGTTTTTTCTGAAATATTTAAAATTGAAAATTTTTCAATTTTCAAACTCCCGAACAAAAAATTGCTAATTCAGGTATTTGAAACTTAAAATCGAAAAAAAATGCAGAATCCGAATGAAAAAGTAACTTGAATTCCGTAAGGAAAAAAAAAACTGTGGTCAACAAATATATCGTAAAATTTGGAAATTTGATCAAGGAAATCTTTTATCCCAACGAAATTAGGAATTTGGAGATTTTGGAGTTTCAAAATTCCAAAATTCACACTAGTCATAAAATGAAAAAATTCCCGCATTGTATATCGGCTTCCAAGGGTGCACAGTAGCTTTTTTAAAACTTTAAGATTAAAATTTTTTATCATTTTCTAAACTGTCACAGTCTTTGTATTTTGAGATTTATCGGAGATAAACTCAGTTTTATGTCGTAATTAAACCATTTCGGAATGTTCCGGAAGCAGTAAAATTTACGTAATCGACAATTGCGTTTGTGTGCGCGCGTCTCGATTAGAGATGGGCACTAGGCAACTGTCCTTCTCTCACTAACAGGAGCAGCCGTTCAGTGAGACAAAGAGAGTGATAGTATCGCCGGTATCGCCCACCACTGGATCTCGATCCACCCCGCTGCATTCTCGTTTGAGACATTCGTTTCGTTCAGTTCGTTCAGTGTTCAGTGAGTGTTCAACTTTTGGCGTCGCGGAATTATTCTTTACTAGCAAATTCGAAAAAATGTCCACCAAAGTTCCAAAAGTCAAGTTTAATAATGGAAACGAGATTCCCATTTTCGGCCTGGGAACTTGGAAAGTAAGAATTTTCTTGATTTTCCTACATATTGCAGATTCTTCATAACCTCTTTGTACTGCAATTGTATATCACGAATTTTACAATTATGATACAGATAACACACGAAAAGTACCTCAAAACATAAATTATGATGAAATAGGAATTTGATTAATTATTCATATTTATTTCTTCTTTTCATTTTGCTGCGTAAAAACTGATGATAAATTACTGTTTATTATTCGTATTATCCCGATTCTCGTATTTTATTCGAGTAAATTTAATTAATTAAGAAATGTTGTTCTCATTGATAATTATGTTGCACGATTTTTTTGGTGAGCGCGACAAGTGAAAATGACTGAATCATTTTTCTGGAACGCAATTTACGTGGCGTCAAATCAGCTGATATTTACGTACACCCGGCATTTTCTGTGTTTCGGTTAGGTCAGTTGCAGAACGATATTATATCTGCGACCAGTTCTATTTTGATCGAGACGAAATTGCGGGAAATAAATTTTCCGGGATGTTATGAAAGGTTTTGTTACTAAAGAGGGATATTAAAAAAACAATATGTATAATTAATTGAACGTTTATGTTAATTGCGGGCTGTGAAGTAATTGATTTCTAAAAACAGTTTGTAGAATATTTTTGAATTTTATTTTCAGGCACGAGAAAATTTTGTAATGGATTTCGAAAATTTTTGAATTGATACATATTTATTAAGTCAAAATCCACAATTGAAGTTTTTATTGAAAAAACGACTTTTTTAAACACTAAAATTATATAATGTTATGAGGATAGAATATTATTATGAAAACTTACAAATTCAAGTTTCGTCGAATCTGAATCTGAAATTTTTCAATTCGAAACTTATATCGAGAAAATCTAAAAATTTGTAGACACATAATTTTAGAAAGAATACTAATTTTCACACTACCGAATTTTGATTCCAAAGTTTCGAAAATGTCGAACAAGTTACAAGTTTTTTTACGTTTATTTTGGGAATATTGAACATTTTGGGATTCAAAATTATTTGATTCGCTAATTTTCTTAAATGGAAAAAATTTTATGTAGAAACTTTCGCATTTCGCAACTTTCAAATTCCGAAATACGAAAGATTTCAAAGAAAATGTGATATTATTTGTATTTGAAAAACCTTCGGATGAATAAAAAATTTGAAAAATGCATACATTTTCTGATAAGTGAGAAACGAAGAAAAATGCATGAATTATACGCAATAACGAGGTTAAGATAAATACGTTGTGCAAGGTCGCGAAAAACGTCCCGTGTTCCTTCAAGATCACCACGATCATTTGCACACTTGTTTGATTTGGTCTTGATAAAGAAAAGTTTCCATTCATAAATCTTCATGTCGCTCTACGTACAAACCTACAAATCCTGTTAACTCCCTTCCCCTGAATTACCCACAAATTAATTTTCACAAACACTTTTCAAATGAATACGCCGAAAAAGATTTAAAAAAAAATTTAGAGCTCTCAGTTCTTGAATTTTTGAATATCCTCAGTATTTAAATACTCTTTTCGGACTGGAAAAATACGAAAATTGAGGTCCTGCAATTTTCTAAGCCACAAATTTCAAAATCGAAATTCTCAAACTTAGAAATTTAATTTTTCAATGAAAACTAGGGAAACTCACGAGTTTCCAAATCAACGGACGCCCCCAAGTTTGGTTCCTCTTTCTGAAATTCAAAAATATTGAAATCCCAAATTTCCGAAAATTCCCGAAAATCACAAATTTGCAAATGAAAATTCGCCAACTTCAACCTGTTATTACCCAGTCGAAACCAGGCGAAGTCACGCAGGCCGTGAAAGACGCGATCGACATCGGCTACCGCCACATCGACTGCGCCCACGTTTACGGCAACGAAAAAGAGGTCGGCGAGGCGATCAAGGCGAAAATCGGCGAGGGCGTCGTCAAGCGCGAGGACCTCTTCATCACGAGCAAGCTCTGGAACACCTTCCACAGGCCGGACCTCGTGGAAGGTGCCGCGAAAAAAACCCTCGCCGACCTCGGCCTCGATTACGTCGACCTCTACTTGGTCCACTGGCCTTTCGCTTACAAAGAGGGGGGCGAACTTTTCCCCCTGAACCCCCAAGGTCAACCTCTCCTCAGCGATGTCGATTACCTCGACACTTGGAAGGAAATGGAAAAGCTCTACGCGAAAAAGCTCGCGAAAAACATCGGCGTGAGCAACTTCAATTCCGAGCAAATCGAGAGGGTCTTGAAGAATTGCTCTGTCAAGCCTGTTACCAATCAGGTGATTTTGGAGTTTGGAGATATCGGTTTTTTGGGGGGTTATTTGGGTGGAAGAATCATGTAAGAAATAGGAGATTGACGATTTTTACGATGTTATTTGATTTTTTTGAAAATCTTTAGAAGTAGCGTTATCGTCTTCATGTAGGAACGAAATCGGTTGGAAAACAGGAGATACATAGTCAAATTTTTTACGATGTAACTTGATTTTTCGGAAGATCGTTTACGAAAGTAGTGATCATAGACGATCATTAAGGGAAAAAATTGTTTCAAACATAGATCGTAAAAATTTTGAGCACATCACTCAAAATTTTGAAAAGTAAAACCCAAAACTCCAATTATCTTAAAAAATCGTTTGAAAAACAGAAGATCATCCATTTTTTCACGATGTCTCTTAAGTTTCCGGAAGATCGTTTATAAAAGAAGTTATAATTGACGATCATTGAGGGAAAAAATCGTTTGAAAAATAGATGGTAAAAATTTTGAGCACTTAACTCAAAATTTGGAAAAAATTCAAACTATCTTTAAAAATTGTTTGAAAAACAGATCATCAATTTTTTTTTGTCCCTTAATTTTTCGGAAGATTGTTTATAAAAGAAGTGATAATAGACGATCATTAAGTTAAAAATCTTGTTGAAAAATAGATCGCAAAATTTTTTAGCACACCATTCAAAATTTTGAAAAATAATTTCAATAAAACCAACAATCCCAACTATCCTTAAAAATCGTTTGAAAAACGATAATCAATTTTTTTACGATGTCCCTTAATTTTTCAGAAGATCGTTTATGAAATAAGTGATAATAAACGATCATTAGCAAAAAAAATCGTTCGAAAAATAAAAGATCGTCAAAATTGTGAGCACTCCACTCAACATTTCAAGGCATAAAACCGAAAATTTCAGTCATCCTCAAAAATGTAAAAAAAAGTTTCAAAATATGAAAAAAATTCGAAATTTTAATGTATCTGAATATTTACCATGTTTTGGTGATTTTATTTAGGTCGAGTGTCACCCTTATTTGACCCAGAAGAAGTTGTCTGATTTTTGCAAGGAGCGAGGAATCACCATTACTGCCTACAGGTAGAATCCAGACCCAAAAAACTAATAACAATTCACCATCATTCGAGTAATTAAAAAAGAAAATTCAAAGTCGTAGAACTGGCTCAGTTTTACGACTTTTCTTTTTGACAAAATGGACTTACGAGTTAAATTATCGTTAAGTACAAAGCTTATGGTTGATTAATTTTCGAATTTCCAGTCCTTTGGGTTCACCTGATCGACCTTGGGCCAAGCCTGACGACCCTAAACTTTTGGACGACAAAAAGTTGCTCGAGCTTGCGAAAAATTACAAGAAAACTCCGGCTCAAATTGTGATCCGTTATCAGGTTAGAAATTTTTCACACAAACTGAGAAATGATTCATTTCAAGTCGAATTTTTCATTTTGTAACAGTTTAGAAACGAGCATTCTTCATTTTTGTATTTAGATCGATCGTGGCCACATCGTGATTCCAAAATCGGTCACCAAAGCCCGAATCGCCGAAAATCTCGATGTTTTCGATTTTGCTCTCAAGCCTGAAGACATTGCTTACATCGATTCTTTCGATTGTAATGGCAGAATTTGCCCGATGAGTGGGTGAGTAATTAAAAAAAAATTCATTTCATTGAGTGAAATGATTGTAGATTTTTGTTATTTCGTAATGATTATCAAATTTAGTAGATCATCCATTTTTTTTTTATGAATTTGAACTTGTTTTTACATAAATTAATTATTATTATTTTTTTTCAGAACTCAGCCCAGCCCATATTATCCGTTCCATATTCCGTTTTAACCACCAGAGCTTCAAGATTTTTCAACGATTCTGATGAATAATTTTTTCTACATGATTCTTTCAATCATACGCTGCATTTTGTCACTTTTTAATTTGAATATAATATCTATTCGACATTCCTTAATTGAAGCCTTATAATAATGAAAAATTTTCACGTTTTATAATTTTTTGTAGTTGTAGTTTGTAAACTTTGTTCTTTGTAATAAATTTCATCCATGAAAATGCTTTGATTCATGAATTAATTATAATTACATTTTGGGATTCAAAATTGTTTTCATTCGCTAATTTTCTGTATAGAAACTTTTGCATTTCGCAACTTTCAAATTCCGAAAGACGAAAAATTAAAAAAAAATGTGATATTATTTATATTTTAATGAAATGCCCCGATTCATGAATTTACTTATAACGTAATTTTTTTAAACCCCATTTTTCGTGAATTTGTTTTGAAATTACGTAAATCGCGAGTAGGTTCAATTTTGGGTGAATAATCATGAAAACTGAGAATCAAATTACTCGTATTTTTTCACTTATAATTCTTCGCTCGTTACAAAACCATCCGAATCGCCATCTTTAGTTTTTTCATTTATTTCCAAATTTTCCAAATTTTCTTGCATCAGGAATTCTTCATCGACATCCTGGAATTCAGGTTCTTCCGCTTCGAGCTCGATTTTTCCTTCACTCTTTATTTCGAAACTTTCTTCTTTTTTTATTTTAGGTGTCTTGAGATTAATTTTTGAATTTGTTGTACCCTTGTTCAGTTTTGGGAAAATATCGAGTTTACTGTCGCACTTGCAATCTTCCTCACTGCTGCTTTCAGAAGTCGTAAAGTCTGTTTTGCTTTTGAACATCATTGATTTGTTCATTCCGTAATTTTTGTAATTTGGCCCTTTATTGAACAATTTTTGTGTTAAACAAAATACATGTATTTTTTTGTATACTTTGAAACTAAAATCTTTAGAAAATTTCCAAACATGTTTTTTTCACACTCGTAATGAATTCAATCTCTAATAAACTCAGTTTACTCGGATAATGCGGAAAATGCCCGCAATAAACTCGTGCTTGAGCAGCTTGAAATCGACCTCGAAAATTTTTTCTACCGCAACTTCCCGCACATTTTGTATCCCCCAAAACGCCTAACTCCGTACTTTTTCGACAAACACATACTTTCGAGCCCTGAAGAATCGAAATTCAATAATTATCAAATGAATAAATCTCTTGAAAATTTTGTTTAACGTTCACCTCTTTCGGTTCTTTCTGGCATGGCACTTTTTTTGAACACTTGGGATATTCACAATTGCATACATTTTGACAATTTTTCGACTTGAGGAGATTGCAAATTTTGTCTGCCAAAAAAGCCTCTTTTTGCTCTAATTCGTTGAGCTGATTTTTGAGGAAAATTTCCTGTTCTCCGAGTTCTCGAATTTTGTCTAAACAACCGAGATCTTCGGAATGGATCGAGTGAAGACTCGGTGTTGTATTTTTTTCAATTTCTTTTTCTATGTCGGTTATTTGATTCAGTAAGTTGTCATTGTCAATTGACAGTCTTTCAAGTTCCATTTGTTCTTCTTGAAGTTTGATGTTGGCTTCGATTATTTTTTCCTATAAATTGATTGTTAAAAGATGATTGTGGAAAAAATAAGGGAATCCTACATTTTAACAAATTGAAACTTATTTGAAATAGCGTAAACAGTAAGTAAAACTAAAATTTCATCAATTTTCGTCATATTTTTGTAGTAGGACGAAAATCCGGAAAAACAACGAAATCAGACCTAAAAAATCTAGAAGTCCTACATGGAGACATTCGATTTCCTCGTTGAGATTTTTCGTCGCATTTTCGATATTTTCCACGGTTTTATCAGTTGCGCTTGGATACGGCATTATTTCATTCAAAATTTGCATTATCTTGCAAACTGAATTGTTCTTATCATCCGCATTCGAAATTAATGTCGCCAAAATCATGGGAAGTGATTTTTCCATAGTCTTAATTTTTTTATCCAAAAATTGTCGACGATTATCCAAATTCGTGCATTGTTCTTCCAATTTATTCACTGCGCCCATCAAATACGGCGGCGGTTTTTTGTCAATATTTTTCTCGGAGCAACAATCCGATTTTTTTACGAAATTGCAGGACATTTTGCCTGCATGGTTTGTCGAAAAAATGATTTTCAAATTATGTATTTTATTTCCAAGTTAGTTTCCTTATATGAAGTATTTCAAAAAAGTTCACCTCTTCCGAAATGGTATTTTTGATTGAAAATGAAAATTTTTCTCCTATGGATTTTCTTGGTTATAAATAAACAAATATTTCACTTGTTTTTCGAAACATCGTCCAAAATAATGGATGACGCTGAAAACCGGTTAAATTTTAAATTATCAATCTGGAGTACAAACATTTTGGAACGGAAAATCCAAATTTCGAAAAAACCTAGTAAGAAACTTCAAACTAAAATTTCCGTGTTGAGAAATGATTTTGACTGTGTAAATTTTGTTTGTTTTCGAGTTCGAGAGAAACTTTGACATCGAGATCATGCCAAACATTGAATTTGGGATTGGAAATTCGGAAGTATGAAAAATTTTTGACGCCTTTCGACGATGCTCGGAGCTGTAGAACTGAAAAAAGTTCACAATCAATCTGCTCGCTTTCGAGTTCCTTGGTTGTTGGGTACAGAAGAAATTTTTATTTGGGATCCCGGTCTTCGCGGTCTTTGTCGATCGCTCGAAGAACTGCAGGTTCAACAATGTTTCGTTTGATCCGTCCCTATCGCATTTTCGAAGTTTTTTCGGAAAATTGGGAAGTTTCCATAATTTTTCAGGATTTGGAAAATTTTTAATGACTTTTGAAGAATTTTTAAAATGTGTGAGAAATTTTTTGTCTGAAAGACAAAAATATTGAAATTTTCATGAAAGAATTGTGAAAACTTGAAACTTTTCAAAAATTTTTCAGTTTCGGGAAATTTTTTCGATCTTAATTCAAAGGCCTGTTTCGATTTTTCATTCCTTCGTTATACTTGATTATAATTCGTAGATTTTTTCCTTAGTATCCTATTTGCAAAAATGAAAAATTTCAGTTGGTTCGCGGCTAGTTTTCGTATGGCCCCAAAAATCCTCGATGCGACAGCGCATTTACACGATTCTGATGCCATTTATGTATGCGCTGCTGACGAGTTTCATATACGCGGACATTCTTCACCTTTGGCCAGGCGAATTTTTACCGAATTCTTTGCCTGCAACTTCAAGACCAATTATTAAACCTCCCGTCAGATGTAACGTTATCGAGCCGCGTTGGAACGAGGAGGATTAAAAAAACCCTGAATGCACTATTTTGTTTTATTAAAAAACGAAACTTCCGTGTCAATTATCAAAATTTGTAACGACTAAGCTCTAGAGCACATTTGTGTTAAAAAATAATGAAACATCGATGAAAAACAATAATTTTCATCGATTCCATTCAAAATCGATGAAATTTATGATCGAACCTGATTCAAATTTGAATCGAAGAAAATGAAACATAATTTGAATTAGAAATCGATAGAACATCATCGAAACATGCAAAAGTTATTAAATCGTGGACTCAAATTGCTCGTAATTACTTCGTTTCATGCAAATCACCACACATAATTGCTGCTTTCCGTGAAATTGCGGCAGGAATGATTTTTATAGTGGAAAATTCACTCGAAAAAATTTTTTTGCGAAGGTCACTCAAATGTAGAGTG
>JAPYZK010000465.1:0-32297 GCA_030522785.1 Platygaster equestris
TCCGTACGAAATTTTGAGGACGCATATAATTCTCGCGAGTAGAGTTGGGAAAAAGGGTAATAAAAATTTGGAATGAGAATAAAATATGAGTCCCCAAATCAGTGACTGAAAATTTTCAAAATTGAAATATTATCAGAATCCAATGATTTGCAAATTCTGATTCTTCAGTGAGAAAATTAGCCTCCAAGAACTCAATTCTGCCTTTTTTTGAATCGAAATAATAATCGAAATTATGTTAACAATGCTCATTTTTATGGAAGTTGAAATGTACTTCCGTTATATTCGTGGAATTTGTGAAACTGTCTTGATAATTCTGATTATACGAATTATAAAAAGGTAAGTGGAACATTACCTTGTTCATTAGTAATGTCGGCTGATCGGATTTCACAATATTATATCGAACTTTTTGAGTTTTGGCATGCTAATAAAAAGCGGTTTGTCGGGGCTTTTTGTTACTTTTTTGTATGGGAACCTTTTTTACTTTTTTAAAGTATTTTTTTGTGGATAAACATTTTTAGAACAAGTTTCCTACCCAACAAGGGAAAAATTACGTATTGTATTAAAACATGTTGAAAATTGAAAATCACTCCTGAATTCCGTACAAATTTTAAAATGTTAAGTTCAGTAGTCTAAATTTCGTAATTAGAATTGAAATACTAACACAAATTATTATGGTATCCATATAAAAAAAGCACAACACTTGAGAGATCGAAATCAGAGAAGTTAGTATTTTATCTCTGTCACTCCTATGCAGTTTAGACCGTATAAGAGCGACAGCTGCGTAATACCTGAATTTTTGAAAATTAAAAATCACTCCTGAATTCCGTACAAACTGAAATTTTGACTTCAGAAGTCTAAATTCCCTGATTAGGATTGCAATACTGGCTCAAATTATTATGGTATCCATAAAAAAAATTACAACACTTGGGAGATCAAAATCAGAGAAGTTAGTATTTCATCTCCGTCACTCCTATGCAGTTTAGGCCGTAAAAGAGCGACAGCTGCGTAATACCTGAATTTTTGAAAATTGTGAATTACTTCCGAATTTTTTACATAACAAATTGGGAATTAAAATTCTAAAAATGGTAGACTCAGGTCTTCGAAATTCCAACATTTTGAACGCTTGGAACACTTCGAAAAGCCAACTTGAAAATAATGGCTTTGCGAGCCCGTTTCTGAAAGAATAATAATGAAGAGACAACAAAAAATCTATAACAGACGAAAATGAATCTATCACCTGTGATTTCCTTTGGACCCACGATGCCAATAACTCTGAGACTGTAGGGGAGGAAATTTGGGGGATGTTTCATCTTGGGAACTTTCGCCGGTGTTCGCGCGACTGGCTTCATTTTTTGGGCGATTGCGACTGCTTCCGTTGCTGTGTAGTGTCGACGATTTTAAGGACGTTATTTCCTTTTTTTGTTTCTCGTTTTCGCGGCGCAAAATTTTTGACATTGCTTCGGCGTCCTGGAGACGTGCCATGAGACCGGCGTGCACCCGGTCCATTCCGCCTCCTACTTGTATTCCTATATCCGCGAGCACGATCTTTTCCGTTTCTTCCAGAAATCTGGAAAAAGGCGGTTTTTTGGATTTAGTAACTTTGTCCCACACAACGCTTTTTGAATCTTTTTTTTCTTCGTAAGATGACTTTATAGAAATTTTGTAAGGATTACGAAAAAAATTTCTCAAATTAAGTCAAAAAATTCGAGACGAATTTTGAGCATGGCAGGCATACTTTTTTTGCTGTTCCACAATTTCCGTCAATCTTGAATTATGCGTTTTGACTTCCTCCAGTGAGATTTTTGTATCTTGCAATTCTCTCTCCAAAATTTCGACTTGAAGGGAAGTTACGTTGACAGATGCAGGGCTACCCTGATTTAATGATAGAAAAAATTATGTTTCACGAAGTCTTCAGTAATTTTTGTTTTTAATTGATTGGTATATGCTATGATACGATTAATTGAGAAAATGAAGAATTAATATTATTTACCTTTGGTTTGACGAACCCATTTCCACTTTCTTCTGGAGAAGAAGAACTGCTCGAAGCACCGGAACTGCCCTTGGAAAATACTAACTGAAACTGTAAATCTGAAAAAATGGTATTTTTAGAGTCGTTAATTAAATAAATAATCATCTATTGGTATTCATTTCATATTACAAAATTTTTTTGGGACTTGCAATCACGTGACAATTTTTTTTACGAAAATTAACACGGATAATTTCGCGGAAACTTTATTTTGTGTTCAGTTTTGAAATTCTTAGTGGTTTTGCGTGAAAATTTGCGGGCGTAGGGAAATCCTTTTGAAATTATAAGTCTTGACTAATTTGAAAGAAACTAGAAACCAGAGATGTAAAACTACGCAACTATCCTTTTCTCACTAACAGGAGCAGCCGTTCGGCGAGACAGAGAGAGCAACATGATAATTTGTCAATTAACTATAAATATTTGAATATCTGTATTTCTGACACAAATAAAGATGACAAATTGAACATCAACAAATTTAAATCATTGACACTTTATTTCAAAATTATTAAAATAAAAATTTTCTAACTATTCCTTATCGAACCAAAAATATCTTCGAAGTCTCCCTCGTGGAATAACCAAATTTTCCTCATTTGTTTTTCCACCTTAGCGTCTTTTCTACAAAAATCTTGTTTTTACACAAATTCTTTCTCTCTTTTCTGCCCACTAGGGAAAATATCAGTCGAAATAATTATCCAAAAAGGCACCTCTATTTTTTTGGCGCAAACTCTCGACTTCCTGATGCAAGGCGACCAAAGTGGCTTGGTGCTGGTCTTGAAGGAACTTCATGTTCTGTTCCAACTGCGCCACGCGATCGCCAACAACACTTCGTTGTTTCAATTGAGCATTTCCCTGATCATGTCGATTATTACTCGTCACAGGCACTAATTCCGGCGCTTTTTTGCCCTGATCGTCAAAAATCGTTAACACCCCTATCACATTCTAAAACACTACCCAACCTCAGAATCATACCTGTGGGAAGGACACTGCTGGGAGTTTCACGAGAACCTTCGAAGTCATGTTTAATCCACTTTTTCAAAATAATATCGATGTTTTTTCCGATCTGAAATTACTACGGTTTTTCGTGAAATCGAGTATGCACTAGTTGAACCGACATTTTCCGTATTTGGCACGTTTTTCTGGTTTTAATTCGGTCTGATGGTTGAAAGATGAGATTATTTTGGTTTTCGACTCAAAATGAAGAGGAGTTTGAAAATTATCGATCGTTTTTTCAGAAAAAATTAACGGTTTGAGAATTCACGTTGGTGAGGCGCGAAAGAACGAAGAAGCCGGGAATGGGTATTGATCCGTTGCCTTCCAGCCGCACCCACACCAAGGTGCAATAAAACGCGTATTTGAAATTTTGATGTATTCTGTAATTTTGTTGCAATTTTCGTCGAATGAAACGAGGTTTTTTATGAAATGTGAGTTCGAGGTTCAAATTTTGTGATTGAAATACAATCTGAATTAAAATAACAGAATGATTATCATTTTTTTTACTGCAAATGAGAAAATGCAAAAAAAAATTATATGGTTGATTTTTCGTAGTTTCGAAATTTCTGCATACATGCAGAAAATTTTCACGTCGAGCAAAACCTGAATACACTTGATGACTTTTTCGTTTTCATCATTGTACACTAGAAAAATCCCAAAATCCAGAAAACGTGGAATCCAAATTTATAATTATAAAAAAATCTGCAAACTTACGTTATGGAAATTAAATTCATTTCAGCTCCAAATACTATAGCAATTTGAAAAATCATCAACTTAAAAATACAAAATTAGCAACTTCCTATGATATAAGGACAAAAAAAATTTTTTGGACCGGTATTTTTCAGAAATCTGTTACTCTACTTTAAAAATAAGTCCCCCCAAAAAAATCTTGCTCTGACGCCACTGGCGAACAATACGTATTTCATATGAAGTAATAAAATCGGTATAATCCAAAAAATTCTGCAATAAAATAATACTCTATGACAACCTGATCTCAAAAACAGAACAGCTCCTGTTCAAATTCTGGTGACTCTATTTTCGAACGTAACTCGAAGTCGGTTCTCCAGAAATGCCTCAATTAGGTACACACGTTTTCAGCATGCAATCCACAGTGGAGAAACGAGGACAGCAAAGATCCATTCGATCCATTATTAACTCTCGCTCCTTAGGATCCAGCAATTCACCTGCAGGTGGCGTGGAATCCCACTGGTATTTGCTGGTATTCCATACATTCCATTAAGAGTGGATTCGTTGTCAAACAAACCTCGAGAAACCTCCCCGAAAGAAACAATTCGTCACCGATGACGAAGAAAGCGCGTAAAGTGGCCGAAAGTGAATAGAAAGCTTCGCGAAAACGCATCGAAATGAGGCAAATGTGCCTCGGATTTCTGGTGCTCATCGCTGTGTACTCATGTAAGTGACTAACGGCTAATTCGGAGCGAGCAAAGGTTTTACGAAGCCCATTTCAGGCCACGCCCTGGAATGTTACGTCTGCCGAAATCAGGAAGGGAACATCGAGAAATGCATCAACACCATCAAAACCTGCGAGCAGCACGAAGACGCTTGTCTCACAGAGATTCGATGGGGCAGTAAGTTACGAGCTGGGGCCCACTCGAGCCCTTGTAACTGTGAACCTTATAAGATTCCCGAAAACCTGATTTCTTAGGAATTAATTACGAGGTTATTCATTTCATATGAGACACTCGTAAATATTACGAGGTTTTTGATAACTTATAAAGTCATCTTGTAACTTTATGAAAAATTTATAAAGTTTGTTTAAGGTGCATTATAAGAAATTATGAGCCTTCTAAAGAATTGGGGAAATCTTGGGTTGTTGGGGATCTTATAGTTACAGGGGGTTTTTTGAAGATCTGAAGATATCTTGAAAATATCTTCAAGAGATTCTAAATTCGAAACGGTAAAACACCATTGATCACGAGTGGAAATTACATGTATTGTGTAAAAATCGTCCAAAAAAGATCGCGATCAAACGATCAAACGATCATTTGAGAAAAATCGCCTATTGAACGATTTATTATTGAAAGATCATTTGAAGACGATCGTCAATAGACGAATTCGCTCCTACGAGACAATAATTTAGTGAAAATCATTTTCTATAAGACAGTGCTATCGAATCAGCAGTTTTTCCATCAAATCTAATAGACTTTTCGTCTTTTTCCTTCGAAATTCGAGAGTGTTTCTTCAATGTTTTTTCTCGAAAATTAATGTTCAAACTTGAGTAAAATTTGAAGTGAACAAAAATGATTAATTCTAGATAAAATAAAAATTATCAAAACGCTGGTTACTAACGTTTTTGGCGATTTTGTGTAATTTCCAGAGTTACAAGGAATTTCGAAAAGATATCTTTGAAACTTCTCTCTTGAAAATATCTTCAAGAGATCCTAAATTCGAAACAGTCAAAATCCATTGATCTCGAGTGGGAATTCCATGTGTAAGAATCGTCCAAAAAAGATCGCCGATCATACGATCGTTTCAGAAAAATCGCCTATTGAACGATAATTATTATTGAAAGGTCGTTTAAAAGCGATCTTTTATGGACGAATTCGTTTATATTTGACGATAACTCAGTGAAGATCGTCTTCTATAAGACATGTGTATCTAATTGGTAGTTTTTCCATCATATCTAGTAGATTTCGTCTTTTTCTTTCAAAATTCCAGAGTGTTTTAACGAGTATAAGGAACGATGTTCATTCTTTTTCCTCGATAACTGTTCGAATTGCAGTAAAAACTAAAATTTAAAGTGGACAAAAATGATTTAATATTATTTTTTAGAGATATCTTTAAAAGTTCTCTCTTGGAAATATCTTCAAGAGATCGTAGATTCGAAATAGTAAAAATCCATTGATCGTGAGTGGAAATTCCATGTGTAAGAATCGTTTGAAAAAGATCAACGATTTGAGAAAAATCGCCAATTAAACGATTTCTTATTGAAAGATCGTTTGAAGATGATCGTCTATGGACGAATTCGCTTCTATTTAACGATAATTCAGTGAATATCGTCTTTCATAAGATGCTGTCGAATTAGTAGTTTTTTCATCAAATCTTGTAGATTTCGTCTTTTTTTTTTAATTAAAGTGTTTCAACAAGTAAATAACGATGTTCATTCTTTTTTTTCGAAAACTGTTAAAACTTTAGTAAAATTAAAAGTAGACCAAAACTATTTAACATTATACATAAAATAAACATTATCGAAATACTCTGTAGTATTTTTCGGATTCAAACCCCCAAATTTCGGAATTAAAATATAAAAATTGACGAAATTGTTAAAAAAATGAAAGGAGGTTCGATTTGAGGTCTTAAGGATTGATAGTTCAATGGAATTTTTTAAGGTCCGCCCTACTGGTCCCAGGGAGCGAAGAAACAATATTACGTGTCAAAAAGATGCGCTCCGAAACGTGAATGCGAAAAAACCAGAAGGAATAACATGGTGGATTGTACACACATTTGGTACCAGGATTGGCAGTGCTCAGAGTGCTGCCAAGGGGATAGGTGTAATTACTTTGTGATTGTAAGTATTTTTTTTTTTTTTTCGTACAAACCAAGACATTTTTCTAAACATACATAACTTCGATGATGCATTGAATGACTTATCAGTTAAATATGAATTCACGAGATATACCCATTATTGTTAAAAATAACAGGCTTAAAACTGAAAAAAAAATTTTTTCACTGATGTGCATTTTTATAGTTCTATCGAATCGAAATGGTTAAAACTGCAAATTGTGCAAATCTTTTCAACGGATTTTAGAAAAATGCATTATTTTTTAACAGTTTTAGATAATTTTTCGAAATATTTTTGATGTCCATTAGGACTGATTTTCTTATGTCGTACTTTTTTCTTTTATAAGACTTATAAAAGAAGTACATTATTTTCTTTCGTCTATTACTGGATTACATTTTTTTACATATAAAAGTCACTTCAATCTCGAAAATTACATACGTAAGATAAGCATGACTGACCATATATTACGTAATTAATTTTTCGTCTAATTCAGAACCCCCTCCCCTCCCCCTACAGTAATTACGTAAAAAAATTTCTTTAATATCAAAATTGTCCATCGAAACTCCCAAAATAATATTCACTGAAGGACCCTGAACAACGATTACAAAAATGCCCTCTTTTTTCCTTTCAGTCTGGCTCCGAGAAAAATCATCTCAGTGTCATCAACGTTCTACTGTCTAGTTTAATACCCATTTTATATACTTTGAAATGACACAAATATTCTCTAAAACCTTAATTTTTACTCTCCAACACTTTTTTTACATTCATAAATCGTCATTTGTTAAGTCGTTATCCTGCCACGTGATTTTGGCAAAATCACGCGACACGAATGCCGCGAAAAAAAAGTGCCTCGAATCTATAAATAATCTCGTTACTGGTGTATTCAAAATTTAAATACACCGGTAACATTTAAAAACATTCAATTATTGTTTGTTTTGAATTGTTGTATTTGATACGAAAGAATCTCGTTCGAACGCAAAATTTTATACATATTGTATATTTTTACAATGTATTATATATACAAAAATGCTCGTTGCTTTAGTTTAGAACTTGTAAAAACGTACAAAAAATCGCACATGTTTATAAATTCAGCGAACAAGCTTTTTGGAATGGAACCGTCCATTAAAATTGTAACAATTTACCTCGAATCCGAATAGCTGCCTTAATGTACGCAAACGAACAAAAATGTAGACTTGTTTGAAGTCCGTCCAATTTACAAATATATTTATCATGATTTTTACAACTTTTATATTTATGTACCTCATTTCCAATTCTGCTTCTTGAATGATTTTTTGAAGGATAAAACTTTTATTTCTTTAAATTTGCATAAATCAGCGAAAAAGAGGGGGAGGGGAGTCTTATCAGGATTGCTTTCGAAATTTTTCGGAAGGTGGCTTGTTATCTCACACAATGTTTTTAACAAAGCCTCATCGAGTTTTGAGTTTATATCTGCGATATCAGCGCTGATAACAATGCTAACAATATTCGTTCTGCGCTGGAAGTGATTGGAAACTGCCAAAGGAATTCATCGAATGTTACGACACAGGACCGAGTTTATTTCTTGACCAGCGACTGAATTTCCCCAGGTAAATAGCATTTTTCGAGAATTTTACGTAGAATTGTTCGGGGGCATGAGTAATTGTTGCGTAAACATTGGCGCCTTTTTGATTTAACCAATTTGAGACTAATAAAGAATACGCGGTCATTAATTCGATCAATTGGTATCTCACTTACTTTCAATATCAAGCTGAAATTCCGATTCCCGATGTGAAGCAATATTTGTCGGTACATAAATCGAAAAATTCTCATAGTTGAAATCATAATGAGGGAAATAAATCGAGACTAATGAAAATTATATGAATTATGTAGATTTTGAAACTTCTTAGGGAAAAAGTTAAATATATTGAATGATGTTGACCAGAGTTTTATTTTGGGGGAGGGCGTTGATTGGAAAAATGTAATTTTATCGATATCAAGCAAAATGTGTTAATGATGAAAGTATTATTTGCGGCGAGATCATTTTGAAATGGGCGTACTTTTTTGGAATCTGTAGATCTTGCTGACGACGATGTGACTGTTGATCCACTTAGAAAAACCAGTTCGTACTTGTAATGGATGGTTACGAGAGTATTTTGCAGACGAATTTATCGGTGTTTGTTTTGAGTTCTTTATCGTAAATAAAGAAAAGAACAGTAGAGTTGTGTATAAATATATCGAAGTTAAATATGAATTCCGGAATCGGAGAAGACTTCCACGACATGTTTTATGAAAATAGGCACACGTGAAAAATTAGGTGAATAATTGAAAATTTTTACGATTTGGATAATTTACCATACGAATTTAAATGTGAACTGGTATGATCGTAACTGTTTACATTCAAATTGCAGGAATTTTTAAGTGGATCAATATTCAAGAAAACGGCCTGTAAAAGTGTTTTTTTACCGTATGAAAATTGTTACAGTAAAGAAAATTCAAGATAAATCGAGGAGCTCCAGAATTCATTTTCGGAAATTTTACAACTTGAAGAGATAACTGAAAATAATAGTTCGAAAATTGGAGAAGTTTCAGTTGTCTTTCGAATTTAATAATGTAGAAAATTTCAAAATTGGAAAGTTAACAAATTTGGAAGAAAATCAAAGAGATTCAAGAATTCCGAAAATTTGAACTGGCAAATTTAAAGACGTAAAATTTTCGATACTCGAAAACTTAGGAATTTGATTTAAAAAACTTTCATTTTTAATGATGAGATTCCAAATTTGATGAATCGGGGGATTCTGGTTCAGAAAGTTCCAAATTCTAAAATCTCAATTAATAAATCTAAGAATTCGATGGTATTTCAAAATTCGAAAAATGTAGTATTCAAATTTGATAATCCAATTCATAAGTTTTTAATTTCACGAATTTGCAAATTCAAATCGTAATGTTCCGAAACTGGGCATTCGAATTCAAAAATACTTGAATTTAGATTTTTGAAATAAAAAACGTCAGGATTAAAATCCAGGATTCCAAAGTTTCCAGTTTTTCGGAACTCCAATTCCAATTCTTCAACTCTGAATATTTTCAAGTTAAAAGTTTACGATACAATTGCTCTCTCTCTCTTTCCTAACGACTGCAGCTCTTGTGAGAAAGAAAAGGACAGTTGCGTAACTTCCCAACCCTAAAATTCCGAAATCGAAAAATGTAAAACTCAAGTTATACGAATCTACAATACGTAATTCAGACATCATACAATTGAAAAATTCAAAAATATAAGTACATTCAATTTCCAAACCCCGATAATTTTGACTCTTTATACAAATTTCAAAAATCTTAAAGACGTCCAAACTCGTTACAAGATTCCATTTTCTTATAAAATCGACTGTACATAAATCTTAAAAGATTCACGATTCTTATTAGATACTTATTAAAACCTAATCAGAAAAGAAAAGTTTTCATAAAAAAAAATTATCACATAAAATTCGGAATCTTACAAAACTGTACAAAAAATTCGAAACTTACATATAAATTTGCAAATTCTCGTAACTATCAAAATTACCATGGAAATTATGTCCATTCAACTCAAATTAACCCATAACACGATGATTTTCCCCGTCTATGTATGCGACGTTCCAAATCTGCTCTGTATTTTGGTTGGACACTATAAATGCACCGCTCGAACTGGTATTTCTCACTGCTTCCTTTCCTATTCAGCCAGTGCCGCCGGTATCGGTGGCTGATAAAGAGCGATATTTTCTTTCCTTGTTTAACACCTCGGCGAGCCGGCTGTGTCGAACAAAGCAAGAAGATCTTGTATCTTCGTCAGCGCTCGATTCCGAGCCGTAATTTCAGGCATACTTGCCAATGGCTCACTGCTCAGTCGTGCCTCGTACCGTAAACCTGTAAACATCAACGCGAGCCCATGCTGGTTCGAGAGAAAAAATTGTTTAGCACGTGACAAAATTATTTTTCCCCATTTTTTCTCGTGAATTTATTACCATGGACGCGATTCGTGATATCACCGATAAGGTAAAACCAAAAATGACCGAACTATCTTTCATGAAAATTGAAAAAAATTATTTTCGAAAATGATTCTATTTATAATTCATGTACATTGATCGGAATTTAATGGGCACTGAGTCCTGAGTCATTATAATTTTTCGATCATTTGTGGGGATGATTGTTAATAAAATGACGATTGCGTCATTTTATATTTCCAGGTGGGCAGAATGCGAAAAATCCCTTTAAATCAACTGTTCGAAACATGCCGCCGCAAGAAGAATATTAATATTCCTTCCGAACAGAACCAGCTGAAACGGTGTTTGACCACGCTGGATCTCACGGCTTTGGGAATCGGGTCGACTTTGGGGGTAGGAGTTTACGTGCTCGCGGGGGAGGTTTCCAAAGATATTACGGGACCGTCGGTCACGATATCTTTCGCGATCGCCGCTTTTGCTTCGATCTTGGCGGGTATGGTTTTAATTTTTATCTTGAGATCAATTAAAATGACTTCACTAGGCGATGTTGTCCAAAATTTACGAGCTTTATTTTCCTTATAAGGTGACCCATGGGTTTTTTCTATGCATCGAAATTTTACGAGGATTTGGAATATTTTTAAAGGTGTCTTAAAATTTTTGCCTTGTAAGGAAATCTGTAAATACTTTCTGCTTGGAAATTTTACGTAATTTCGTACAATTTTATGTATACGTTAAATTTGAAACATTTAAGCGTTTTTTGAACTTTGACAACATTTTATACGAATTTGTATGTCTTCGTAATTGTTCGTCCCGAAATAAACAAATGCAAGATTTTTAAAATTGAAATCGATAAGTTAAAAATTTTGCAACTTGAAGTTCCGAAAAAAAAAAATTAAAAAAATTTTTTTTCTGTAAATTTAAACTCAAAAAGGATGAAATTCGAAATTTTTCGGAAGTTACAGCTATTAGGTAGTATAGTAGAATGAAAATTTTTAGATTAGAAAATGTTCGATTTTCGATTTTGATGCTCGAAAAATTACAAAGCTTTCGACTGCAAAATTGGTAACTCTTAAATTTCGAGAGCTCAACAACTTTATAACTCCGAAAATCCCAACAAAATCTGTTAACATTTTGTTGACATTTTATTTCCAAAATAAAAACCTGGAATTTTTTGATTACGTAAACAAGCGAAAAAAGGAACTAAAGCGACATAAATCCAAATGTACGTTCTAGAAAGTTCGATGTTTCGAAGTTATGGATTTTTAAATTTTACAATTGACCTTCAATTGATTTGTTTTCGCTTCAGTTCATAAAAATGTATTAAAAATCAACTGACTGAAACAATTCGAAGCAGTTTTGATGGAAGTTCCTGAATTAATCGAGATAAATTGGTTCAGATCAATTAATTAGCTCCACTTATATATTTTTCTACAATGAATGAAAGATAAAATTAATTTGTTTATTTTTTTCAAAAATAGGTCATCACTTTTTATTAAAACTTCCCTCATTTTCAGAGAATTGACTTATCTCGTAAATCAGTCAATACAATGATACTTTCTAAACAAACAAAAAATTTCGTTCAATGAAATCGTTTATAATTAATTGAATTAAATATTACGTGCACCAACGCAAAATTTTTATTCTCAATAATTTATAAATTCGATATCAAAGTTATAAATAATTCATTCTATTTTAAAATTACATAAATTGTATATAAATAAAACTTTTGAATCTATGAACCAAATAGTAAACTCTGTTGTTCGTTGTGTCGAAAGTATTTTATCATATCAAATTTTATCATTGATTTATCACCAAGGAGTACATAATACATCGAATTATCAAAATTTCAATATTTGAACCAAATCCTATTTGACGAAATTTCACATTTTCAATGAACTTCATAAATTTGGAATCTAATTGACTGTTCACATCATACATCGATAATCATCGAAAATATTTCATACGCATATTTAAATAGTACGTCTGGTCATCCTCAGTCAATTAATTTTGCCGATTAACAAATTTCATTGTTGAATAAAAGCATACATTCCATTCGTGAACAAAATTTTATTTTCTTGTATAGGTCTTTGCTATGCGGAATTCGGAGCCCGAGTTCCAAAAGCTGGATCAGCGTATATTTACAGCTACGTGACAGTGGGGGAATTCATAGCGTTTCTCATAGGCTGGACTTTGATTCTCGAGTACATGATCGGGAGTGCGAGCGTTGTTCGCGGTCTCAGCGAATATGTCGACGGTCTAGTCAACAAAAGCATGAGCAATTTTTTCAGAGATGCAGCGACACTGAACGTCGATCATCTCTCGCCGTACCCGGATTTTTTCGCATTTGGGATGACGATGCTGTTTTCTAGTACGTCTAATTTTGTTGCTTCATTGTTAATGATCAACTTTTATTGCAAATTTTTCACATTGAAACATTTTTAGTCCTTTGTGGGTTTCGTGAAAATTGAATAAAATTCATCGATCGGTTTATATTTAAATTACGAAACTTCTGAATTTCCGATTCATGATTTCTTAAGTTTTTGGAACTCAAAATATGAATTCCGAAAAGATTTTGAAAATTGTGTTTTTATCACTGGAACGTAACTTAAGTATTTAGAAATCCAAGAATTCGTAGTTACTGATTTTTTACCTTTCGATTTTCGAATTTTTATTCGATTTCAGAATTTCGTATTTTTTCGCATTTGGGTTAACGATGCTGTTTTCTAGTACGTCCAATTTTGTTGCTTAATTGTTAATGATCAAATTTTATTGCAAAATTTTCGCATTGAAACATTTTTAATCCTTTTTGAGTTTCGTAAAAATTGAATAAAATTCATCGATCGATTTGTATTTAAATTACGAAACTGCTGAATTTCCGATTAATGATTTCTGGAGTTTTTGAAATTCAAAATATAATTTCTGAACAGATTTTTAAAACTGTGTTTTTATTACTTGAACGTAACTTGAGAATTTCTAAATCCAAGAATTCACCGATTTTTTACCTTTCCGATTTTCGAATTTTTGTTCGATTTCAGAATGTCGTATTTTCAAAATTTTCAAATTCCGAAATCGATACTCGATCAAATTTTTGATTATCTGAAATTTTCGAACTAACATCTAAATATACAAAACTTTTGCCCGTTCATATACTCAAACTTATAAGTTTCAAAATATCTTCCAATTTTTTAATTGACGTCTTTGGATATCGCGAATTCGAAATTCTGTATTTGAAAATTAATTTTCAAAATGACCAAAAAATGTTTTTTTACGTCGAAAAACCAATATCTACGTATATTTTTGTTTTTTACAGCTGCATTAGCGTTCGGTGCCAAAGAATCTTCGACTGTCAATAACATTTTCACGGTGATCAATTTGGCAGTCGTGCTTTTCGTAATAATCGCCGGTTCTTTCCATGGTACGCAAATTTCCACAATTCAAATATTATCAATCAACTTATCAATAAAATGATAGAATCACTGTCAAAACATTTAAAACTTACTACGCGTAAATCATCCCCTACTTTGTTGAACAAAATGCGCTGCATCTCTCAAACAATCGAGATAAACAAAAAAAGTAACTCATGCAAATTTGTAGAGAATTAAATTTGCTACAAAAATGCATCACGACATTTTTTGATTGAATCAAAAACACGCGATTTATTCGCGAAAAACAAAAACAACCCTTAAAAACAAGATGGCGGCTTTTTACCACCCGGTGGAATTGTGAAAAATATGGTTTTCGACTGGTGTACAAGTATCCTTTCGAAAATCGAAAGCCGAATTCGTCTCGAAATTTTTTTCCAGCAAATGTCTAAATGCCCCGTACTATAAATAATATCTGTAACAGCCAACATTGACAACTGGAAAACAACCCCAACCTGCGAAGTAAACAATTGCCCAAATGGGAAAGGCGGATTCGTGCCTTTTGGAATTGCCGGAATCATAAGTGGAGCGGCCATGTGTTTTTACGGCTTCATCGGGTTCGACTGCGTCGCCACCGCTGGCGAGGAGGCCAAAAACCCCAAGAAATCCATCCCTATTTCCATCGTGGGATCCCTGGTCGTCATATTCCTCGCCTATTTTGGAGTCTCCACGGTTCTGACCCTGGCCCTGCCTTATTACGAACAGAATAAGCAAACTCCGCTTCCGTACCTTTTCGACAGAATGGGGTGGGACTGGGCGAAATACCTCGTGTCCGTTGGTGCTATTTGCGCACTTTGCGCTAGGTAATTATAGTTTTATTAACTCCTGAAATTTAGGACATTAAAGTAATTTTTACATAATTTCATGAATATTCAATGTGAAATTTTAATGTGTTAATTAAACATTTTTTCAAGTTTGATGGGTGCGATGTTTCCATTGCCGAGAGTGATTTACGCGATGGCCTCGGACGGTCTTCTTTTCAAATGGATGGGGAAAGTAAATCAGAGGTTTCAAACTCCCTTTTATGGCACTTTTTCCGCTGGATTGTTCACAGGTGAGATTTTCGCGATAAAAAATCATCATTCGAATGACGAATCATCGATATAATACGGAGAAATCTGAAATTTCAGGGATTTTGGCTGCAATTTTCAACCTTTCAGACCTCGTTCAAATGATGAGCATCGGCACTTTATTGGCCTATTCAATAGTTGCAGCGTGCGTTCTTATCTTGAGGTGAGATAAGAATTTTTATCTTCATTGTTGAAAACGAATACTATAATTGTTGACATTTTTGAATATTCACGATTTCAAGAAATATTCGTCTACATCTACAACATTTCCAAAATTTATCGATTTATTTTTACAAATTTCGAAATTCGCAAATCGTTAAATTTGAATTTGAAAAAATTCAGTGTTCCGAAAAATTTTGGGACATGTACTTTCCGCCCGACGTAATCAACAATTCGAATTATTTTACGAACAATTCGAATTTTATGTTGATCGGAAAATACGAATACAAACTATTTTTTGGAACTAGATACGAAGAAGGAGAAACCTACGAAAAAAGGAGAGAAGAGTCCCCTCAGCTTTCGATGGGAAAAATGGTTCTCCAGTTGTTCAACGTCAACAAACTTACATACTCGACAAGACAAACCGCGCAACTCGTCACACTTTTGGTTACATTTTTCTGTAAATATTTTTTATTCAAGTATTTGCATAGTTCGCAAGTAACAAACTAATTAATTTTTTCAGTCGTTTTGAGCATGACTTTCACCGGGGTCATCCACTTATTTTCCAATGAAATTATGAACTTCAATTTCGTTGTCATCGTGCCACTATGTTTCTTAGTCGCGACAATGATACTGCTTTTGGTGTCCATACACTGTCAGCCGAAGTCGGAAAAAAAACTTTATTTTTCAGTAAGTTATAGTATATTGTGCGACTAGTGGGAGAAAGAGGAGATTCCTCGAGTGTGAAGATTGCCGCACGAGCGTAGCGAGTGTAGCAACACGCAAATGGAATCTCCTATTTCGACTAATAGTCGCACACTAGTACATTTTTGTGCAAGTTGGAATTGGTGATTTTGACGAAATGTTGTAGCACGAGCCGAAGGCGAGTGCCGCAATCATTTTGTCAAAATCGACAATTGCCAGCGTGCGCAACACAGTACTTTTCTTCACGCTAGCCGAAAAAACCATTTGAATTACCAATTTCGAGGTTAGAGTGAAGATGAAAAATTTTTTTGGAAAATGACATGAATTTTAATTGTGATTTTTTCAGGTTCCTCTAGTTCCGTATCTTCCAGCTCTAAGCATAGTAATTAACACATACTTGATGGTCGTGATGGACTACAAAACTTGGATAAGATTCATTATTTGGATGGCGATTGGTAAATATTTCAAGTCACAATTCGAACATTCAGCAAAACATAATTTAAACTCGATTTTTTCAGGTTTTGCAGTTTACTTTTTCTATGGCATGTGGAACAGCAAACTGCGGAACAAAAATACCGAAACGAGAGATTTCCAGCGCGAATCCAACGGATCCGCCAAAAGATCTACAAATGGATTCGTGAACGATGAAAAGTCATACAATCGCATGAACACCACTGATTGAAACCAACGGAATTTGTACACAAAAATTGTGTCGAGCGTAAACGAGACCCAAAGATTCGGCTTTTTGTAAATTATTTTTTATTTGCTAATACCCCCAACAGTATTCTCTAAAAAATATAACATTGGCGTCTTAAGTATTTATTAACTTTTTGTACAAAAAAATTTGTTCATACGAATTCCTCAAAAACGTGCTCCGGTGTAAAATCATCAAGAAACTATGTAAATTGTACAAAAAATTCACAACTTCTGATTCCATATCTTCGAAAGGAAAAAAACGGCGTACTGCTAACGTGTAAACGTAATGTTGACTGCATTTGTATGAATACTCAATTTTGGGATTTTTCGTTGTATAGATACTAGAATTAAACAATTTTATCGTTTTGACATCCCAAAATTGTGAATTTCGCATACCTAAATAAGTTGCGTGGTTTTCGAAGCCTAGATATCGAAAAAAAACAAAATTTAAGAAACTTTTCTGTACATAAGTGTTCTTAACTTTTTTCGTTCTTCCAGCAAAATGCAGTTAACAGAAACTTTAAGTACAAACAAAAAACCGTGATATGTACAAAATCTTTCATACGTAACATTTTTGTACACCTTAAGCTGAAATGGAACCTGTTCTCTTTTAACATGTCAACTGCGAAACTATAACTATTATATATATTTAACAACAAAAATGAATAAAGCTTTTTTGTACTAGATTCTGTTTCTCGACTATCTTTGTTGATCCAGTGTTGTGTAAGAATTATCCTGAGTAACTGTCGAATGATCCTTGCTTTCAGATTGTTCTATGGAAGCTTGGCGTTTTCTTCGTCGATCGAAATAAAGTTTGAAGATGTAAATAACGATCAGTGGCAGTGGTGTCATTATTGCAACCGAAACTGGCATTACTGAAAAATGCAGTATTTTCAATTAAATTATTTTTTATTATTTAGGTACATCTAATACCTATTTTCAATTTTCGGGGTCACTCAGCTGGGTTCCAAACGTCATTCATTTACGTAAAAACTTTATTTTACATAAAAAAAGTAACGACATTGAAAAAAAGGAAATTTCAGTTCACCAGTTGTCAAATCCGCGGCAGGTTGAGTCAACCCAAACCGCACTAAAAATATAGCGATCCCAGTATTTTGGATTCCCGTTTCAATAGAAATAGCTCGAACATCCGGAGTTGATTGTCTGAACATCACAGCTGCTATGTAACCAAAAACGAATCCGAGCCATGGCAAACTTATGCCAGCGACTATAATCTGAAAAAGTAAAACCAAAATACAGTCTTTGATTTCGATTTTCAGGATATTCAAAATTTTCAAAGCATATTTGATAGCCTATGCCAGCCACTGGTTCCTACTTTGGAAAATTAGCTGGAATAAAAGCGTTTGAATCGTCTTTGAATGTTTGAGAAATATGGTTTTTTACCCTCCAGGAAAATAATTGGAACAGATAGGCGTTCGTGACGATGGCGAAAATAACTATGAAGAGGATTAGAACAACGGCGAAGGGTTTCATGACTCGCACCATGATTCGGCTGAATTTTGGGCACTTCTTTTGGATCAAGTATCCTATTGCCAGAGGAATTAGGAGACCAATGGCGAACATGGAAATTCGATCATAAGGCACTTTCATTTTAGCTTGTTGAAAGATGTGTCTTCCCAGTGTGAAGAGCCAGAAAGGAATCATCCCTAATTAAAATGAAGAATATTTTCAATTTTAATAACATTGTCAAACAATGTATATTTAATAACATATGTTAAACAACAATAATATACATTTTTCAGTTTCATAAGTATATTTAATTTCGTATGAAAAATTTAAGAATGTATTATTATTTAAAAAGTTTAATATTCTCATGGAAACAATATGAAAATAATTCAACATTCTATAAATGTTTTTTGGAATTAGTACATTTGAATAATTCAAAAGTGTGAATTACTGAATTTTGAGAACAATTTAAATTATTTACAAATACTCGGATCTTTTTAATTCATTTTTTTGTAACTCTAAAAAATCCATCTCAAATATTTTGAGAAAATTATACCTACATAACTGCCAACAATAAATATTCACAGTAATGAATTATTCACTCTGTGAATAACTCTCCCATTACCAAAAGCAAGAAAAGTGCCAAGTGTCGTCATCGTAATAGAAAGATTCAAATTTCCATCCAAAAGCATGGTCCAAATATTTGAAGCTCCGCCACTGGGACTTATTCCAGTGAAGAAAATTCCTAATCTCATTTCCGCATTGTCCGGGAACAAAACATATCCAATCAAATAACTAGCCTGAAATTTAACAATTTTTT
The DNA here is from genome assembly GCA_030522785.1 of Platygaster equestris. Classification (NCBI taxonomy): domain Eukaryota; kingdom Metazoa; phylum Arthropoda; class Insecta; order Hymenoptera; family Platygastridae; genus Platygaster; species Platygaster equestris. Next base: position 18,832 of record JAPYZK010000465.1, read on the forward strand.
CAATAAAATTACAAAATATGCAAGTTTTGAATCAATTGAACATTTATGCATTACAAAATACTTTTCAACTTCAAGAATCTTTTATAAAAAAAAAAAAAAAAAAATGAAATTCTTGAAGAAACAACATAAATTTAAAATCTAATTACAATCGTTGAATCTAAAAATTATGTCGACTTAAAATATTCACAGAATCACAAAAAAAAAAGATGTGAACACCAACCAAAGGCATAAACAAAAATTGGCAAACAACTCCAATCGCAGGTCCAATTGGTTTTTTCAAAGTTTCATGGCAAACACTCCAATCCATGGCACAGCCAAAGTTAATATATAAAATTGCACAAAGTCCGGCGACGCTGGCAGTAAAAATTGTGTCAATCAATCTTTCAGGGCGTTTAACCACAACTTCAATAGAACCAGAAGCATCAGAATCCTGAAAAAAGAATGTAAAATCAGTAAACAGAAATTTCGATAAATATCATAATTACCTGAAGCTACTTCAGATTTTTATCACAAACACATTAAAATGTGTTTGTGGAAGTTTACAAGTAGCTCCAGGTTATTATTAAAAATCTTAGAATTTTCAAAATTTCCAGTCACAAATTAGATTAAAATTCATGTTTTCAATTCTACAAGAAATGTCAACTTTCGAAGCATTTACCAAAATCGATATCGAGACATTAGCAGAACCAATGAAAATGCTGGTGACGTTGATTTCGCCATCCCACACACCCGGACTTTTTTGTTCGAGGATCGGCTGAAAAACAGACAAAATTGTGTCTTTTGAATTTGTGTATCTATATGGTGGTTCTGTGACTCTGGGCCCAGTGATATTGAATGCGAGTGTCATTGTTTGTTCCATCATCATTTCTGTTCTTAATTTGATGAACTGTACTTTCCATTCTTCAGCGGTGCAAAAGCTTGCACAAAATATCAGGGCAAGGTAAATCTGGAATTGATAACTATTCAGAGAAATATACTCCATAAATAATACATGTAATAATAATAATAATAATAATACAATATTTTTAATGAATATTATAACAAATGTTTTCTTGACAAATAAAACTAGATACATAAAAACAAATTCAGTGAATATATTTCACATATACTTACACACGTTTTGAGAGGAATCATTTTTTGTAAAACTGATTTAAAACTTTCCTTGAAATAAACTTGAGATTCACGAGCGAGTGTTTTTCCGTATTTGCAATGCAGTTAGGTCATAAATGCGTAGGACGTCGAGAAAATGCAACGAAGCATTTGTTCACGTGCAAAAACTTTGTGACAACCAAAATGATATCGATGACATTACGTCAGAAAACCTGAAATTGATATAAGAGCAAATGAATGAGCAAAGAGAAAAACATTGGCGATGGTCAAAAGAATATTGACCAATATATTAGCAAATTTGATGTATTTTTCATGATACTTCTCACTCACATGCTACTCGACGCATTCTTTGATTAGCATCTGTTGATATCAAATACGTGATTTCACGGCTGCTAGTGAATAATCCAGTATAATCAGTGCGTAATGATTACGCCGTAATCTAATCCAATCTAATCTAATCACTAATTATGCTTTTTTTTTGTATTTACCGATCGAAAAACATCGCGTCGGATGTCGGCCAATGTCGGCTACAGTCGGCCAAGTTCAATCAGACAGCTGATTTGACAATTCGAATTTCGAATGTAAATAAACAAAATGGCGTCGCCGTCACTTCTGTAAACATTAGTGCGTATGTTTGCACCAAAAGTTTTACTAAAAGGATTGGAATAAAAAAAAACTAGTACTATGGAAGATAAAAAAGAGAAATTCTACCAATGTCCAGAGTGCAAAGAACACGTGACCGAATCCCAATATTCTCACCACATGAAGCTTGTTCATGCTCACACCAGAGAAAAACTCTTTCAGTGTAAAATTTGCAAGAAAAGTTACAACCGGTTAAATTTTCTGAAAACTCACATGCTTACTCACGCTGATAAAAAAGCCTTCAAGTGTGAAACTTGCGGAAAGTGTTTCAGTTCTCAGTATCATTTGACGAGACATATACGTGTTCACACTGGAGAAAAACCCTTCCAGTGTGAAATTTGCAAGAAAAGTTACAACCAGTTGAATGTTCTGAAAAATCACATGCCCATTCACACTGATGGAAAACCCTTCAAGTGTGAAGTTTGCGTAAAGTATTTCCGTTCTCAGCATCATGTGGCGAGACACATGCGTGTTCACACCGGGGAACAACCCTTCAAGTGTGAAGTTTGCTTGAAAAGTTTCAATGACCAGACAAGTTTCAGAAGGCACAAACTCACTCACACGAGAGAAAAACCATACCAGTGTGAAGTTTGTCAGGAAAGGTTCGCCGTGATGAAAGTGTTTAAAAAGCACAAACTGAGTCACTTGGGAAAAACACCCTTCCAATGCCAAGAATGCGAAAAAAGTTTTGCTGAACACCATGTCTTGGTCAGACATATGCATATTCACACTGGGGAAAAACCTTTCCAGTGTGAAGTTTGCAAAAAAGTTTTCAGAGAGTCGAGTAATTTGAAATGCCATATGCGTGTTCACACCGGTGAGAAACCCTTCCAGTGTGAAGTTTGTCGCCAATGTTTTCGGTATTCTTCGACTTTGAAAAAGCACAAGCAAACTCACACTGCTGGTGAGTCCAATCAATTAAATTGGATTATATTATTGACTTTAATTTATATAATTATTGAATATTATAAAAAAAGAAAACCTTGCCTGTTGTCTGAAATATGTTGACTAATTATGACACTTTTTTCATTACAGAAGACTCTTCAGACAGCTCAAAAAATACAAATGATGTCGAAATTGAAGTTGAAATAAAAAAGGAGGAAATTAAATTTGAACCATTTGAAGAAATTTATCTAAAAAATGGCGATTCATCTCATTTATTCGTGTCGGAAGAAGATGAAAATTCAATGAAAGAGGAGGAAAATCCACTAAATGGAACAGATCTGGAAAAGGTGAGCATTTTTCCACCAATAATAAAAAAATACTGAGAAATGATAATATTTCTTCAGTTTTTTTTAAACTTTCGTAAACATTTTCGAAGTTTTCATAATGTTTATTTCTTGCAGAAACCAGAAGTTGCTCATCAATGTCTGATATCCAACATGATCGACGAATTGACACCTCTCCAGCGGCAAATTTGTTACATTTGCATAAACCACCGAAACGATCCTGGTATCAGATTTCCAGAACTGATCTCTCAACTCCAAAGATCTTTCATTTTCGAAACACCGGATTACTTGATGAAAAATGTTGCCCAAATGACACAAAACTCTATCAGCAACCCAAATTTGCTGATACCCAGCGAACAGTTTGAAGCAGGGCCCGACTTCGGTGACGACTTTTCTCGTTTGCAACATTTATCTTTAATATTGAAGTAATTGATACCTTCTGTAATAATGTACATACAAAAAATTTGTGCTTTCATTTAATTATTCATTTTTTTTACAGTCCCTTGGCTTGTTCGATTTTGGAAAAAATCAAAGCTGAAGCGTAGGCCGGTTTGGACCATTACTGTACAAAATATGTGATAAATATGGAGGTTCTCATAAACGACAATTTTAGTTAAAATCACTCTTGAGTTTTACCATTTATTTTTCTTGCTCTGGAGTCACTTCGCCTGCGCCATTGATTCCAATAGTTGAAACAATGTCTTGGCGTTCAGATTTTTCAATCGAATATTCACCTTTTTTGCATTGATCGAGGCAAATTTTGATGATGTAAATTACAGACAATGGCAGCATTTCCATTATTGCGACGGAAACTGTAATCACTGAAAATGATTAAATTTATTGTAAATCATTAATTTTTTCGTAATTCTCGAAAAATGGCAGTTTTTTTTTCACTGTTGCGTGTGAAAAGTGACCTATTCTTTCACTAGTGTATACAGAAAATTTTGTCGACTCGTAAAAAAATCGATAGCTTTTTTGGAGGAAAAAGTGCCATTTTTTCGAATTATAGAAAAATAGCCCTATGCCACAGTTTTTTATGTCAAAATTCGAATAAAAAAATTCAGGAAAATGTAATGTTTTTTTTTTCAGTTCGACTTATTTTAAATTTATGATTTCATTACCAGCCGTTAGATCTGCGGCAAGTTTGGTTAAACTCCACTGCAATAAAAATATAGCTATCCCAGTGTTTCTAACACCAGTTACGATCGAAATAGCTCGAACGTTTGGAGTTGGTTGTCTGAAAATCAAGGCCGCGATGTATCCAAAAACGAAGCCCAGCGAAGGCAAAGTCATGCCGGCGACAACGACCTGAAAAATGTGGAACCAAATTCCTGATGAATAGAAAATTTTTTCTCCTATAAATATGTACGAAACAGTTATTTTACCTGCCAGGAAAATAACTGGAAAAGGTAGAGGTTGGTGACGATGGCGAATACAATGATGAACAGGATAAAAATCGTCGCCAAAGGTTTCATGATTCGCACCATGATTCTACACAATTTTGGAAATTTTGTTTGGATCAAGAACCCTATCGCGAGGGGAACCGAGAGACCAATGGCGAATATAGAAATTTTGCTGTAAGGCACTGCCATTTTAGCTTCTGCGAATATACTTCTGCCCAGTGTGAAGAGCCAGAAAGGGATCGTTCCTATTGGTACCAAATTTGATGAAAATCAACTTTCGATTGGTAAAACAAATATTTGATCATCGTTTTCGTTTTTTTATTGATTTTGAATTTTTTAGAGAATTTTGCAGTTTTCTAGATAAGATTTAAGTCGAGTCGAAATTTATTTTAATTTACCGAAAGCTAGAAAAGTGTCGATCGTTGTTATCGTTATGGACAGGTTCAGATTTCCGCCTAGCAATATGGTCCAAATGTTTGAGGCTTTGCCACTGGGACTTATTCCGGTGAAAAAAATGCCCAATCGCATTTCTGGATCTTCCGGAAATAAGAGGTAGCCAATTAAATAACTTGCCTGAAAATTAAAATATTTCCGAATAAATTTTATTATAATCAGAATTTTTGAAATTTTGTCGGATAGTGTTTTCGTATGAGGTCGATTTAATAAAAACATAAAATTCACGAGTCTAAGGTTGAAAATTATGTCAGCTTTGAAAGTCATAATTACAAGCAATCAAATTTTCGAATCGAAAATTTTAAAGAAAAAAAGATGAAAGTTTCGTTTTTTGACGTAACTCTTCAGAACTTTATAAAGCTGTAAAACAAGATTGAAAAGTAAAATTTCGCTCAATTGCGAATAATCATTTCTTTCTCCATCATCAAAAATGATCCTCAATAATCAGAATATAGTCACAAAAACACCAACCGCAGGCATGAACAAAAACTGGCAAAAAATTCCAATCAAAGGTCCCGTCGGTTTTTTTACAGTTTTGTAACAAAGTTTCCAATCCATGGCACATCCAAAATTAATGTACAAAATAGCGCAAAGTATCATGACGCATCCACGGAAAATATGGTCGATTGGTCTGTCGACGCGTGTCATAATAACGTTAATAGATCCTGCGGCATCAGAGTCCTGAGTGTAAAATTTCCCAGCAAATTAAATCAATTCCAAATCATGAAAATCATCGAATTATTTACCGTTATGAAAACTGAAACACTCGCTCTCCCCATAAAAATGCTCGTGACTCTTATTTCGCCTTCCCAACAACCGTCATATTTTTTTCTGACGATCGGAGGAAGTACTTCCAAAATTTGGTCTCGAGAATTTTTATACGTATATTTTGGCTCTGTGACATTCGGTCCAGTGATGGTGAAATTGAGAACTTTAGTTTCTTCCATGTGCATTTCTGTTGCTGATTCGATGAATTGTATTTTCCATTCTCTACCGTCACAAAAATGTGCGACAAAAATTAAGAAAAAGAGCTGAAATGACGAAAATGGGTATTTTTAAATTGAAAAAGTATTATTACTGCACGTGAAATTTTATACTCACGCTCGTTTTGGGGCGAATCATGTTCGAAAAATAAAACGCCCGCATTGTTGCATGAATCTTTACGTAAGTAAATATTCAGACTGAAAATCAACGGGGACGAAAAGAAATGATCAGCTCATTGAGAATTTAATGTTTATATATATGAACACGTATTATTTCCCCATTTCTTTCGACTTCAGTAACTATTTTATTAATTACTGGCTACGTGACTTGACGATCACCTCGAATCGAATTTCGTGTTCTTGCTGTTAATCGCACATTAACTGAATAAATTAAAGACTAATTTTGTAATAGCTGACACTTTTAGTGATTAATTAATTTGACTTTGCAACTTCGAGTAGAGGGGCAACTACGCAACTGTCCTTTTCTCACTAAGGGGAGAACCGTTCGGTGAGACAGAGAGAGAAATAGTGCAGTTGAGTATATTGGTATTGAAAACCCAAAAAGTCAACGAGAGTGCCATAAAAAAATTTATTATCAATATTCCCGATTACAAAACCGCCTTATCAACTCTTAACTCATAATTCCGTAAACGACGATAAAAACTGCCAATATTCGGTCAACATTCGCGAAACTCTTGATCGTACATGTTTTCGATTTCTTCTCCAATTTGAAGCTTTTCGCAAAGGTTTACTATTAATTCGTCAACTAATTTGTCAGCGATCCTAAAAAAAGGAATTACTTTCGTAATCGAGCTCAGTTAAATTCATTCCCGTTATTTACCTTGCTACTAAATCCCATGGCTTATTACGAGTGTCGCAGTACATTGGAGTTGATTTTAACGAGCTTTCGAACGCGCTTTGATACTCCAACAAGTTTTTCCTCGCTGCGTCCGAAACGATCAAAGGGGTCTGAAAATTTGCTCGTCGGAATAATTATGCAACGTATGATTACGTAAATAGTGTATCACGCCACGAGTTGAAAAATTGCGCTGTTTTAACGTCGATGAATATTTTTCCATGATTCAAAAAAACTGGCGATTTTTCAAGAGTTTTAGAAAAAAATTTCGAAACTCACTCCAAAACGTCTGTGCGATTTCGGAGATACGACAGATTCAGATTCAGTTTTTTCGACTCGAGGACTTGATTTTGATAAACATATCGTTTGTATGTTTCCTTCTTTGTTTCTCGTCCTGAAAAAATCATTTTTCAGTATTGTCTTGCTTTATCGAATTTTAGTCGATGTTTTTTCACCTGAAAATTTCTCGTAAATCGCTGTCGACGTCGGATCGGATTTTATCTGCTAATTCGGGTTTCGAAACTTTTTGCTGAAAATTAATGATCTGTGAGATTCTCGAGATCGATCATTTTTGCATGAAAAACTGTCGTTTGAAACTATTGTTCTACCCCATTTTTTTTGTACTCCGTCATGAAATCACTGAAAGCTGGCATGAGGTGTGACAAATGTTCTTCGGTGATTTTCGTGACGGTGTTTTTGAATTTATCGCCCATATAATGAATTTTGGAAACTCCGCTAGGCTCGAAATGAAGGTTTTTCGTTAATTTTTCTCCGTTTACATGTTTTATTTGGATTGGTGATTCGGTGTTGCTTTCCTGGGAGAAAATGTGCCGTTTTGAACATTATTCACGACGATAAAGAGGGATATGGAAAAAAAGAATTTTACTACGTCTGAATCGGATGTGATTGCGTCCATCATCGTTTTGATTTCATCTTCTTTTATCGCGACTAGCGATTTTGTGACGCCTGATCGTACAAATTCTTTTGAAGAGGGAATTTGAGCGGAATAAGCTTCTTTTGGAGTGGGGTGATTTTTCTGCGTTTGTTGTCGGACATTTTTCTTTTCTTTCAGACGAGAATTTCCTAGAGAGAAATTTCTGATTGTCTGAGGGTCTTGTTTTTTATTTATTGCGTTCTGAATTATGTATTGAGTTTGCAGTCTTTATTTCTAAATTATGATTACAGTTCATAATTTTAGGTTATTTTAGATCCATAAATTGTTTTGATTTTAGGATGGATTTGAAAATTAATGAGGTAAAACTGGAAAAACTCTTCGATTTTCAGATTTTCAAGAGTCTAATAATTGCTGTAACTTTCAAATGAGGGACATTTTCGGATTTAGATGACGCAAATTTGGGATTTCAGGGGAAATTGAAAGAATTCTAAATATTTCGAGATGAAAATCTCCTAGTTTGAACATTTCCAAACTCCAAAATTGGATGATTGCGAATTAGCATTTACGATCGTGAAGTTATCAAATTTTCCAACTCGAATATTTAAATCGTTTGATGTTAAATGCAGAGTTTTCAAAATTTTTATCTCTCGAATTCCAAAATTTTACGAGACGATTAGTAACGATGCCCAAGAAACTGACAATTCATATACCCAATTTTTTGCCCCGTTCAAGTTTTGGGCCAAAGTAATTGCGACTTCGAACGCGCTTGGGATTTCGTCTTTTTACACTCGAAGAATTCCGCGCACTCGATCTCGTAGTTTGACTCGTTCGTTGCGATTCGGGCTCCAAATTCACGCGCAGTTTAGATAAAATTGCCGAACATAAATCCTCCGTTTGATTTTCCTGAAATAGCCATCTCAGCATCCTAACAGATTTTTTCGATAATTATGACGTGACCCCCCCCCCCCCAATATCTTCTGATATTTTTTGCACATTCGAACTCACCGCTTTTCGAATTAAAAAAAATGTTTGAATTTCAAATTTCTCAGTCTTTTGAATTTTGGCATTATGACGTAAAAATTTTGGGTATACATTCGTAACTTTCGTAAATTTGTCGTATCAAAATTACACACTCTTTATTGACAATTTTTGAACAATTATAAGTTTTCCCAATTTTGACTCAAACTGTAAAATTTTCATACATATCACTTTTTCTACCCTTTTTCGATCTATTTTCTGAAATTTCCGAATACTAATCTTATTTTCGTACTCACAAAATGTTCGATCTAAATTCCTCATTTCTAAAATCCCGATCCAATAAATTCATCCCTCAAAATCTCCTCTGCACCCCCGGCACAACAAAATTCTCGAAAATTCGTTCAAAAACCAAAAATCATCCCCCAACCATACCTGCCCGAATTCTTCGCAACCACGCGACCCGACATGTTCCTCCTCAATCCCAAGGTTCCCACAAATACCCCTCAGTTCTTCCACCAGATCCAAAACCTGCCCCAATTTCCCAGGTTGTCCCCTCACGACGGAGCTATGAACATGCTTGCAATACGTATTCAAAGCGTTCAACAAAAGTTGATACGCCGAGATGAGCTTTTGCTCGATCGCGTGCATGTGGAAAAGCAAGTCCCTCCTGGTCGAATGTATCCTCGCAGCCGGAGAAACAGCCCCCACGTGGTGTCTTATGTCCGCCATGAACCTCCCGAGCTCGTAGAGATAATTGCGTGAAAATCTCGCGGAAAATTCCGAAACCCGCTGTTGTCTACGGAGGAAGTCGTTTTCCCCGTCAGGAATGGGAATCCTTTCTACCCGGCGCGAAATTTCCTCGAGGAGGTCGAAAATCTTTCGCCTGGTTGCTTGGATTTTGTGCACCGCTATGGGGTTCGGCTTGAGATATTTTTCTTCCTTGTGGGGAATTGATTTTCCGCTGAGAGTTGGGCTGGAATCGTACTCGCAATTTTGGAGCATGTGACGGAGCATTTTGTAGCGGCTCTTTTTTTGATAGGGTTTTTCAGATTTCCGGTAGGTTTTTTTGTAGTTTGGGGAGGGCTCTGGGGAGGAAGTGACGTTTTCTTCTTCGGGGATCGTGAGAAGCATGTCTTTAGGTTGGATTTCGTCCGAGTCGTATTCCTGAATGGTTTTTTGATTTTTAGAGAGTTTTTGAAATGGTTTTGATTTTATTTTTACGTTGTTATTCGGGGACCTTAACCCTTTTTAGTGATTACGTAATGTTTGACTGTATTTTTGAATAACTCATGGTTTTTTTTGAGTCGAGTTTTTTTTGGATTTATACATTTTCTACGTAATTTGGTAATTTCGATGTCTGTGTGTACGTAACGTCTCGGATTTTTGGATTTTCGAACTCGAATGTATCATTTGGTTCGAAGATTTATGAACTAAAAAATATAGAATGCGAATTTCTCGAATTATGATTGCGAATTGTATAATTATATATGTAAAGATTTTTCAATATCCTCATTTATATCGAATTTGATCGTTTTTTTTCTTTTTTCAATTTCAATGTATTAATTGCCTAGTAATTGATTTTGGAATCAAAAATTTCTAAAATTTATCAATTTTTTCCGGAATAATAAAAACTGGAGCAAATTTTATCTGAATACACAATTTACTCGTAATTTTTCTATTTTTCGAGGATTTATGAACATTCTTTACATTGTAATTAATCTTTTTCGATATCCCAACCAATTTTTTGTCTATCACAGGTTTTTTGCGTAAAAAAAATCCTCCAAGCCAGGAATCGAACCCGGGACCTCTAAATTTCATGTCGAGTGCTTTTTTTTCTCGCAAATAACCTGCGATTGTCACAACATTGGTTGGGATATCGAAAAACAATAATTAAATGAAAAAAAATCATTACTAACCCAACGAAAAATTTACTCAATGATTTTTTATAACGTTTAGATTTTCTTCAATATTTCTTCGAAGTGTTTGAATCCCTAAAAATTTTTCTCGATCGTGAGAAAAAGTTTCATAAATTTCGAAAAACTTTTCTCCATTCTCCAAAATTTGTTTACATTCCACAGAACCATCAAAAATACTCCCAAATTTGTAACTGTAATTCTGTGCTTATATCGAGTTTGATCATATTCGTGAACATATTTTATGTCCATGACGAAATGAAGTTTTTATACGAATTTGAAGCAAACCGAGTACATGTATTAGTACTACATCCTAATACATTTTCCAATAAAAAAAGAGTTTTCAGAGTAAAAATCCACACTAGATAAATTAATGTTTCTAACCTGTCCATAATCGTTCATTTCCATTAAAATATTTCAGAATCAAAAATATGTTATCGTTGTACCAGACAGTTTGACATGATTTCAACGTTTGTGGCTGCGTGATGGATTATCAATTTGCATATTATCAATTAATTCGAGCAATGATTAAATAGCATTATTCTGGTGAACGTATTAATGCATTGAACGTCACTGTGTTTTGACAGATAATACGTACTGGCATGAAATTAGCAATCGGAGTGTGGTTAGAATAATACTATATTCGATTCCGAAACATCCACGAAATTTAATTTTCATTCGTGTAAAAATTTTCCATTTCGTCACTTTCTCACTTCACTGAATTCATAAGTTTAAGCATTTTAAGATTTTACGTGAAAAGTGTCTTTAAATTTATTTTTAAAGAACAATTTTCCTTCCATTTCATTTTTACTCCTGCATGAAAAACTATTTTTTCATTGAATTAGATAATAAATTTCGCGAAATTTAGAAAAACCTATACATGAACTGCGTAAAAAAGAAGAAAGATTTAGAAATATTTCGAGATGATCAATTTTTTTCAACTGCGGAGTATGAGTTTTCATTTGATTTTCCGACAGTGAAATATTAAATACAGCAATAAAGGGCGTTATCGGATGGATGTAAAGGAAATGAATTTTTACTTGACGCGGAATGTTCTTTGAAGTTCCTCCACTGGAACTGAGCGCATATTTGCCATTCTCGGCAAACAAATTGTGCTCCAGATGCAGGGGTCTCGCATTATTTTCAACCTGCTCACAGTACCGTCGCGAGCGCGTGCACGTTTCTTCAGCAATCGACTCGGACAGTTGCTTTTGTATAAACGAATTCCATTTTTTTTCTTCGCTGCTTTGTAACCTTTTTTTCATCACGTTTTTGAATTCGTTGACTGGAACGTACTACGAATGAAATAGTAAAAACTGTCTTTCAAATCGCTGTTCGATCTGACGTTTAGTTTGTATTTTTCAAAATAGAAAATGTTTTGTTTCTGGGAATTTTGGAGAATTATTCAATTTTTTTACTCTCGAAAATGTGTTATAAATTTTTTCGAGAGATTTGGGAGTTCATAAGGGCATATTTCCGAAATTTTTCGGAATAAATCGATTTTCTTAATATTTCGAATTATTATGAATTTCCAGGAACTTTTTTAAGAATTCTTGTAACAATTTTTGGTGTAATTTAAACGTATTTTTGAGAATATTGAGAGATTACATTAATTAAAGGAACTTTTGAAGATTTTCCAATTTATGATAATTCTAATAATTTTTGTCGCATCGAAGTCGATTTTCATAATATTTTGAATTCACAAATTTCAGGAATTTTGTATATAAGAATCTCTGTAACAATTTTAATTTTTGATGTAATTCTAACGTATTTTAGAAAATATTGAGAGATTACATTAATTGAAGGAACTTTTCAAGATTTTCCAATTTATGATATTTCTAAGAATATTTCAGAATCAAAGTCGATTTTCGTAATATTTCGAATTCTGAATTTTCGGGAACTTTGTGTAAGAATTTCCGTAACAATTTTTGGTGTAATTCTAACATATTTTCGAAAATATTGAGACTACATTAATTGAAGGAACTTTTGAAGCAGTTCTTCCAATTAACAATATTTCCAACAATTTTTTTACACTCGCATGAATATCAAATGTATCTTCACTTTTTTCCTTTCGAATGAAATCTCCTCAGAATATAATAAAATGAACGAAAATCGCATTAAAATCGTTCTAAAGCCAAAAAAAAACCTCATCCCAACGAAGTATCAAAAAAGTAAGACTTGCCTTGAACTGAAAATCATCCCGAACGCCCTCACCATTTCGGTCCTCATTATTCGAGAAATCCAGTTTCAAAGACTCGGAAAAGTACATGTTCTCCATTCCCTTTTTTCCACATTAAAAAGTCTAACTCGACGGCGGGGAACTTTTTTACGTAAATTCAACAAGAAACCCAGGAAGCAGCGGGTCAATATCCTATCATCCTATATGGGGTTTGTTTACGAAAGCGTGGGAGTTTTGAATACTCAAATTGCGAAATCAAAACGAACTACTTCACTTCTACCGTAAGAATTGTTTCAAACTTAGTTCCGTGGGTGATGAAATAGATTTTTATAAGCGTAAGGAATATTTTTGCAACGTTAAAGCGAACTTTGAGGTTAATATTCGTGACAGCTGAAGTTATTGACCGGAACGATTTCGCGAGGGGTGAAGAGAGGCTTTCGCAAGGGCTGTACAACGTTTGCGAGGGTCATGAATCCACGTGATATGCTTGGAATCGTAGGGACGAAATATTCGAGTTCAATCGAAATTCTTCGATGATTGATTATTGATTATAATTGCAACCCTTGGGATTTTAGAATTCAAGAGAACATTTTGAAATTCCCGGGAATCTTATAGATTTTACGAATTTTTTATTGCTTATAAGGCACTTTATAGTAGCTTATGAGTTTCCTTTAATTAGTTATCTCTGATGGAAAAAGAGTGACTTCGTACGGTCACTGCGAAGTCGTGAATATTTTTTATGTTTTTGATAAATTTTAGTAAAATTTTATATTTTTTCAATAAACTAATAATTTCTGCGTTTCTCGGGAATCTTTGAATTTTTCG
>JAPYZK010000467.1:0-26730 GCA_030522785.1 Platygaster equestris
TGGTCGCCATCTTGCCATGACGTCACTAGCCTGGGTAAAACGTCGAAATGTCAAAAAATATATGAAAACAGTGCAGTAAATCGACGATACGATGGATAGTGCGACAAATAAGACAAATAAATTGAGTTATAACTTTTTTTTGGGCCACAATGGACAAATTATATTTTTGTGTGACGTCACTAGCCTGTATTATGACGGTTATGATACAGGCTAGTGACGTCACACCAACACGTCGCGTTTCACGGCTGGGTTCAAAATTTCAATATTTAACCGATAATGATAAAAAATAAATTTAGCGATAAAAAACTAAAAACCCATGATATTCTTCAATTTTATCACTGAATCCAACTTTTGAACAAAAAAAATCGATATATTTTTGTTGTTGCAAAGACCCTATTAACGATTTCATCAATATTATCATCATTTTTGGTCATTTTACCTCAAGGATCCAACTTCCTCGGGGGTATTCGCCCCAGGAATGAGTCGTCATGAAGGGCCACTTCACGAAACCATCCTTGTTGTCGTCATCGTTAGGTCGTGTGCTTAATATCATCGACCTGTGCAAAAACATTTTCTCATTTCATTCTTTGAATAATCATTCAAATTATCCATATGTGGATCAACAATATCGATCAATACGATATCTACGCTAACAAATCAATGAGTTATTAAAAAATCGGCCTTCCTAATGTTGTTTTTTATCTTCATTTAGATAATTGCAAATAAATGTAGTAAATTACGAGTCACAAGTAGAATTTAGAAGAGTGAGAAAACAGCCGAAATTCGGGATCTAGAAGGGTGAAAAAAGCTTGAAAAATGAAAACCTGATTTTACAACAATGTTCCAGAAACAAGGACTGCGTTTAAATGCGTATATTACGCAATTTAATGTTATAAAAATGATGTGACTGCAAAAAAATTCACCTAGTTGCCATGGGGGACCATAAATAGAGCAACAAATCACCCCGTCGGGTCGCGTTTATGGATATAACGGCCTGAACGTGCTCCAAGTAGTTCACTTCAAAATCCATCCCTTTACATGCGTCCGTATCAATTTTCAATAAAATCTTACCACTGCTAGGAATCTCCCTAAAAAAGAAAACATTTGTGGAATATAATTCTAGCTTATTTTTATCGGAAAAATTTGTGAAATTCTCACATATTTTGCAAACTATGCATTTTTTCTTCGTACAAAAATTCCATCATAACTTTGATTCTCATAAGAATTTCCGAAATCTTATGAAATTTCCGCATTCCTCACAAGATTTTATTTTCTTATGAGATCGACCTTATAAAAACCTCATAAGAATTAAAGTTATGTACTAGGACAATTTAAATGTCATTGTAGATATCTCAATCAATTCCAAGTTCAGAAAAATTTTTTCTGAATTTCGCAAAGAATGTACTGTTGCTCTGATTTTCCTTCACACTTATTTTATAATAATACACAACTTACATTAACTCGGAAACCATTCCGGCTTCGCAATGATACCTCGGCGGAACGGTTTTCCACTGTTTCGAGAGCGACACCATAGCGCCCGCGTCGAGAACACCATAACCGAAGAGATGGTTGTATTCGAGGCCCACGCCGTTCATTTTCCACTGGAAGCGCTGTTTTGCGTCGTAAAGTGAATTCCTTTTTGACGTCAACACCGTCAGATGCTGGATGTCTCTCCAAGTCAACTCGGGGCTTTACGAAAAAAGATGAAGTTGAATATACTTTTTCGGCGCCTATGGCAAATCTACCACAGGCGGGGACTTCGGCAAAATATGGGAAGGGGTGGAAAAAAACAGACCTACTTTCCAAGTAGACATAATATGATTCCAAATTATGATGGTAAATTTACGTATTCTCGAAATTTGTTGATTTTCTTTCCGATTTTATGAATGCGACATTATTATTTGGAAAATGTTCATCCATGAACTCAATTTAATCGAAATAGTATCTATTAAAAAATAGTCGATGAATATTAGAGTAATATTCTCCTCCCGAAGCAAGTACTTATAAAAAAATGTTTCAAAATTATTAGAGAATGTTTGCGGAGGGGACAATTTTTGAAACTCGAAATAAAGACTATTTTGAAGAATTTCTCTGTATTATGGAATTTTGTGAAAAACATACTTGGCTTCAAGGGCAAGAGCGTAAACTCCCGCAGCTTCCGGCGCGGCCGCCGAAGTTCCACTGTGCGTGGTTGTGCATTCCCCATAAAGGTCAGTGGTTGCCTGAAAGCAAACACGCGTTTTTGAAAAAAATTGTACTTTTCGAATAAACCACAAAAAAAGTCTTCTATAGAATGGAAAAATTAACTACAGACACTTTCAATGCACATGTTTCTGGAACCATTGAAATCAATGATTTACAATTAATGACGAACACGAAAACTTCTTCAAGAAAAATATTAACATTTCATTTACTTCATCAGTAAGTGCAATCACAGTTATTTCATTCAGTAACTGCAGATACAGTTACGACATTTACTAACTTCAGCCACATTTACTCTATGGAGTAAAAATATACAACTTGTTTTTCCAACCTTTACTAAGGGACTAGATATGTAAGTATGCTCGTCCGCCTAGAGTTCCTATAAATAGAGAGTTTGGCCATCTGTAATGTGTTAGTGTGTACGTGTCACCGCTGGATCCAAAATGGCGGCGGTACACACACATACATTCGACACATAGATACAATCGCTTCTTCCTATTGGAGATGCCATTTTGTATCCAGCTTTGGAGAGAGCCAATCAGACATTTGCGCTTAAATGGCCGAACTCTATTTATAGGAACTCTACGTCCGCCATTTTGATTCCAGGCTGCAGCTGTCAGCATATTCCACAATGTTATAAAGACTGAGTGAAAATTGTTCGTAACAAAACGACAGCAATTAATACTCGATTGAGAAGGATTCAATTGAATTATGAAAGTACATTTTGCATGATCGCACGTTAGTTGAAGATGTTGTAAATTAATACAATCTACGAAAGTCGATTATGTGAAAATATCATCAAATATGTATATTTAAAATGGATGAAATATGCAACATAAATGATAAATTTCAATGTAATTAATTATTCTTAAAATAATTATCAATTTTGCAATAAAAAAATATGTGAAATCCATAAATAATATGAATATGTAAATGTTTTAAAAACCAGCTTATTTCGCTGATGAAAAAGTACGTTATATCTTCGGTATTCAACGTTTGAACGACTTTAAATCTAATTTGTGATCATTATTCTCATCATTCCCATGCATAAACATAATTTTTACGCAAAAAAAAAAAACTTTCAAAATCCCTTAGCTTTTTGCCGTGTTTATATACGTAAGTGACACTGACAATATGACCACACGGAAATCGAATGGCGGACGAGCAACCTTTACGTGTACACAACGAAACAAAATCTGTTCAAATCTTAGAACTGCCTCAGAACAAAATTAGCGAAGAAAAATAAATCATAAATAAAATGACAAATAATAACAATGACGCAGATAAATGAATGCATAGTAATGGAAAATCTCGAAGTATCTCTTTTCAATCCCACCCTGATAAATGGACCTTCGAAGAACAGACAATTTATTATCTTACAACGCCCGTCTTGGAGTATTTAGCGCCGTTGCTGAAGGTCGAGGCCAAAGTGCTCGAGCAGCTCTCGTCGTAGTGCGCGTTCTGGCCGTCATTAATCGCGCTGTTTATACTGACGGTCCACATGCTCGCCGCGTAGCCGTCGCAATTGCAGTCGTCTTCCTCCCCGCCGTCCCCCGATGCCCACACGTAGATATTGCCAAGTCCGTTTCTACCCTGTGAACCCCCGACCGGCAATAAATAAACCCACAAATCCCCGAGGATTCGCAATGTCTACGAAGGTTTGATCCCTTGCGGAAAAATCCGCAGAGCTTACACCTAACTGGGGGGTGGAACTTCGATTCTTCATGGTGAACTCTCAAGTTGAGAGTATAATAATAAGGTACACTCTTAATTTATGAGGGTGAACATTAAGGTTCAAGGTAATGCTCCGAATGTTCAGATTGAACGCTCAACTGTTCAGAGTAAATCGGTGATTTTTTAAAATGAATTATTAAATTGGGGACAAACGCTGAATTCATGCTGATAATATATCAATCGATCATATATTGCTACAAGTTGAAAAAGCGACCGATTTTGAATGACTGCGAAGTCTTATTCCGAGGGTAACTATTACACGAATGCAGGGGCGAGCGCAGGGGGGGATTTTAGGGGTTGAAACCCCTTCCGAAAATTTAGGAAGACTGTTTTTGTAAGTAAAATGGGTAGAACATTAAATATGCGTGCTTTGAAATCTCGAAGATTCAATATTTCAAACTTCCAAATTTTTGTGAAATCATGTGTGAATTAAGAAAATTATAAACTTTAAAATTCAAAATTTTGACGAAAATTAAAAAATTTTGAATATTCCGAAACTTCGAAAAATTGTGGAATTTTTCAAAATTTAGAGTTTTATATTTTTTAAAATTGAAAAAATTTTGTCCATTTTTAAAAGTTCAAGTAATGAAAAAAACCGAAACTTTCGGGAATTTTCAAAAAATTTGAAGATTAAAAAAGTGTAGGAATTTTCGGAAAATTATGAGTCTTTTGTGATTCCAAAAACTTGTGAATATGTTAAAATTTGAGAATTAAGAAATTCCAACAATTTCAGTGATTTAAAAAATTATAGTCATTTTGGAAATTTTTAAAGTTCCAAAAACTTTGAGAGTTATGAAGATCTCGGAAATCATGAGTTTCTAAAACTTCATGATTTTGTAAAGAATCGGAAAATACTGAAAAATCCCAGCATTTCTATCATTTAAAGAACCTGTAAAATTTTGAGGTCCAAAAATGCCAAAAATCATTAAATTTTAAACAACTCGAAGAATGTTAAAAATTTTTAGAATTTTAAACATTTTTCAAATATAGGTATTCAAAGGTTCGAATATTCCAAAAAATCCGAAAATTTCAAAAACTTTCAAAAATTTCATATGTTTCGAGAATGTTGAAAATTTTAAAATTTACGAGCATATATTAAAAATTTCAGAAATTTCGAAAATTACGAGGATTTCAAACATTTCATAAATTTCGGACATTTTTAAGACTCCAGAAATTTCGAAGATTGATAATTTAAAACTTCGAAATTTTAAAAATATTGAGGAAATTTCTATGAAAACCCCTCCCGAAAATTTTTTCTGCGTCCGCCCCTGCAGAATGTAAAAAGAAAATCACACGAGTGGAAAAAACTGTTATTTTTACACGAGTGAAGAAATAGATCACTTCTTATTTGTTATTCTTACCTCGTTCACCCCCCGAACGATCGCCCTCATGGTTGCGTTTCTGGGGCCATCCACAGTTTTCCCGTCGTCCGTGGGCCCCCAGGATGCGCTGTAGATGTCGATCATGTTCGGCTCGTGGCCCATGCTGTTGGCCTCGATCAGGTCCGTCATGTACGGCTGATCGAGCATCCTAATCCCCGCTATTTTGGAGTCGTAGGCCACCCCCACCCCGCACACGTTGTTATCGCGCGAAGCGGCCACTTCGCCGGCGCATCTCGTTCCGTGGCTGAACATAAGGACCTTTTATTCCGTCCTTGTTTCCCTTAACGAGCGCTTTTACGTAATTAGCCTTTTCATGGGGCTACGATATTTTAGCTTTAACAACCAACTTTTCCTCTTCAAAATGTATCGTTTAAAGAGGTTTAGAGAAAATGGAAACGTATTCCGAATGTATTGCTTAATTTAGAACTTGTGGCAGAAAATTGTAGAGAGAGAAACATTATTTGGAATTTGTAGCGTAAACACGATTTTATGCGTCATATTTTTTAATACTTAATTTATTGAATCATTAGAAAAATTTGGAGAAAGTAAATGATAGAAAATTTTTCGAAATTCTGAAACTTGCTGGATTTCACCGTCAGAACTTTGTTGGTTGGTGACGATTCATCATATTCTTGAAATTTTTGGAAGTTTCGTTATCATGAATTCTTTGAATTTTTAGAATATTTCCGGAAAAGTAGTTACATTTCTGTAAATTATCGCCAATGTCGATGAAGATAGAGAGCCAAGTTTTTTTGCATCGTCTATACCAGTTTTCGAAGTTCAGACACATTTTCGGAAATTGTTCAAAATTTTTGAAAAATTCTTTGGAATGTCTAAAATTTTCAATAATTCTTCGGTATTCGCAATAATTTTTCTGATTTCCCAAGTGGATTCTTAAATGTTCTCGAAACTTTTCCTAAACGGACTCGAAAATCGAAACGATGTCAAGCCTGACCAAAGACGGTGTTTACTACTTGTTTTCGGTACAAAAACTGGCAAATTTCGAATTCTCTTAGATTCACAATACTTTCACAAGAAAACAATAAAGATGCGTGTAAAGGCTGACGAAATACAATTTGTATTACTGAATTTCAGAGAGTCAAAGTTTTACAATTTGTATTACTAAATTTCAGAGAGTCAGAGTTTCAAAACAGCTCAATATTTCGTCTGACGAATTCCAGATCAACTTCGATTAATATGATTGATAGTATTAAACAGTACACGTCTACGAAATATGTTAAAAAAAAAAAAATGAACTCAAACCCCTACTTTTATAAAATTACTTTCAATGTCCTCTGATTTCAGAAACCTTCATAAAAATGACTTACAAATCAGTTAATTTTATGTCTTTTTGACATTACCGTGCTTTTTTCAAATTACAACTTGAACTTTAGAAGATTATTTAGTACAATATAAAACTCACCTGTTGAACCAGTCATCCGTGTACCTTGGAAAAGGGTAGGGATCGTTACTACTGAAGTCATACGAAGCTTTAGCGTTCTGTAAACAAATTTCCAAAAAATTGTTAATTTTATACGATAGTATGTAATTGACTTTAAGCAGTCATCGAAATTAGACAATCTTAGCCACGAAAGTTACGTTTTTTCCGTAATTTCAGAATCATTTTTTTGAATTTTCTGTTTTTTTTGTCGTCCGTTTGGTTTACAAAATCAATGGATTTTACCATGCCATTTTTTACATGGACTCTCAAAAAATTAAAGATCTTTCAGTAATGTCAGTACGTTTACTGAAAATTTTCGAATAATTTTGCTTTACGAAATACGAACACAACTAATTAATCTAAAATAAATTCGAAAAAATAATCCGTATTGGACAACAATCAATAATAGATAACAATTTTTTACTTTTGACACTCCTGATAAAACTTGTTATGATATACCTTTTTTTAATTAAAAATTTTCTGGCTAGTGGCAATGTTGCGATACAAAAATGACGCAATTTAATCCGCTTTTATAAAACAAAAAAGTGTTCGTGGGAAAATTGCGTGGGCACGCGGCGCCTTATCTGACGTCACGCTACTCTTGCAGTTGCCAAGAGCGATCTCGTATCAATTTAAATTCACCTCCATCGCCCCGACACGCAAAAAACCTATCGACCCGAAACTTTTGCATCAAAATATAGCAAAGTTCGCTATAAAGCACTTTTTTCGAATGAAAAAAACTTTCTCCCTCCGAACTTCCTCAAATCCATTATTTATGGAGTCGAGTATGTTAATAAAAGAGGAAACAGCTGCAGTTGAATTTCGCATTTCATGTAATTTACGATTATTTTGTAGTTTACACGAATTTAAAAAGCCCACAATTGAAGTATTTGATGCATAATTTGAACGTCTGAATTCATAAATCCAGGAATCGGAGTGCTCGAAAATAGGTAAGTATGAAATTTTTCGAATAATGATAAATTTGCAAAATGACGGAAACTAATAAAATACAAACAAAATCATCAGATTTGAATTTAATTTTATTTCGATTGTGAGACACAAAATTTTTTATGTAAAAATTATGTGCTTTTTCGACAAAAACGCGAAAGAGATCAATTTTGCAGCGATAAAATTGTTTTACGGTGAAACAATTATTATTTCTGACAAAACCTAAAATAATGCAAATAATATTGAACAGTTAATACCAATTAATAATGACTAAAATAAAATAATCTGAAAGAAAATTGAACTGTGAATACCAATGAATAATAACTAAAATACAATAATCTCAAAAAAAGACATAAACTCTAAGTGCTGAAAGAAAAAATGGTCGAAACTCGATTCAGTGGATGTTTTTTATCACTTCAACGTGTTTGTTTTCTCAATTGACTTTCTTCCCCAACGAATATTTCATCACGTAAAAATTGTTTGTACGCTTTGACCTTTACCGTAGAAAACCCTTGAGGTTTATGTGTTATCATTTCTAATTATTATTATTATCTTTATCACATTTCGAAAATTCCCTTCGGAATCAAAACATGATTCGTAATTTTTCTATCGTACGTGAAATATTCTACAACTTCCATACTTTGTGTGATGAATTGAAGATGTTCTACGAATGATCAAAATTTCATTTTATTCTGTCTGTTTCGAAATTTATTGTTAGTTTATATTTATTACGAATAATTATTAATTAATGATCATTTTTCTCTAAGGTCGTAATGAACACCGTTTTTCAGTGACCGCACTGACAAGTCCAAATATAGTCCGGAGAAAGAAAAAATCAATAAACGAGAACGGTTATTCGAAAGATATTACATTTCACATTCCGCCGTAAAAGCTCGAGGGAAGCTTGTTTTTCTCCGGCAAGTTTTTCTCCGTTACCAACTTCGATATTTATGAACCATAGAGCTTATAGAGGAATTTAGTAACTTCGGTACGAAAATTTCGAGACAATCGGGACGATGGAATATTTCGCGGATAATATAATTGAATTTCATTATGACGAAATTTGAAAAAAAAAACTGTTATATGAAATTCTGAAAACTTTTCAAAGAACTTTGCGAAAATTTTTAACTTTGAAAAATTCTTCGAAACTTTGTGCAATTTTCAATAATGAAATAAAATTCAACAAAATTTCATCAATCAGCCTAAAATCACCACGAAAAGTAAATATAACTACAGGTACAAATTTTTTAATACTCACGTAATTGAACTTCAAATCTGGATGCATGTAGTCCACTCCTGAAAAAAGTCCGGGAACAAATGAAAAATAAAAATGAGCCACATTTTTTTCTCTGATATAAAAAATGAGAAGTATTATCGTCAAACTGACCATCGTCCATGATGGCCGTGGTTATATTTTTTCCCGTTATTCCTTGGGCCCAAGCTGCTTCTACGTTGAGGTCCAGTTTCGGTTTTCCTCCATTTTGACCGGTATTTTTGAGGTACCATTGATCGTTGAATAAAGGGTCTGTTGGGTCTTCAGAATTGTTCGGTGGAAGGTTCAGTAGCAATTTTTCAATTTTCAATGGTTTGTAACCTCTTTTTACGCGTTTAAAACCTTTTTGTTGGATTGCACTGTGCACCTGAAAATGTTTTGTTTTTCGGATTTTTATAAATTGATTCAATTGTTAATAAAAAGCTCATTGACGTATTTGAAAATTATTTTAAAAAGTGAAAAGTATATGAAAATATTTCGAAATGACTCACCATTGGATCTACTACTAATTTTCTCGTATGTGGCACTGCCCTTTTGGTTCGTGCATGTGGAAGAGCTCGATGCACAAAATGATATTCAATTCGACTGTCCAATATCTTCAAAAGTAATATAAAATTGTAGGTTGAAAATATTAATTTCACTTCGAGCCCACATAAAATATGTCACAATTTTATTCTGCAAAGGGTTTTTTCGCGTAAAATATTATGTAATATTTGCAAAATACTTCGAGTTGTAATTTTGTTGATGAAACAACATTCTCTATCAGGGTAAAGTTGATAAAAAAATAATAAGACAATCCATAACTTCGATACAGTTATCAAAAAAGTTTGATGTGTCTCAAAAAAATAACAAATTGAAAAATACATAATTGATTTTAATTGCTCAATTTTGATATGATTGTGAAAAACAACGACAGTGCATTTATTAAGTCATATTTGATAACAATTTTTTTGTGATATATTTTATGTCACGTTGAACAAATATGTGCAAACTTCGCTAAAGTGTAATTTTGACGCGTAAACTACGGTAAATCACAGTAATTATTTTATGCTACTTATGCTCAACTCGTTTAAGCATGACCCAATTTTCCTTCCTTTATATACCATGAAAAATTAGACTCTTAAGTTCATTTTCATTTCACTGCCGTCTCTGATGTGAGTAAAATTAAAAAACGTCCCAACGAGTTTTAAAACAAAATTAGAATTTAGATGACTAACTGGAATGAAATTGCAAATCACGTTTTCTAACTTGCAAAAGAGCTTTGATCAGACGAATAAGTAGTTTCTTATTTAGATTACTT
The DNA here is from genome assembly GCA_030522785.1 of Platygaster equestris. Classification (NCBI taxonomy): domain Eukaryota; kingdom Metazoa; phylum Arthropoda; class Insecta; order Hymenoptera; family Platygastridae; genus Platygaster; species Platygaster equestris. The sequence continues at coordinate 10,281 of JAPYZK010000467.1, forward strand.
AATTAGAAAGCATAATTATAAATTTTTTCAAAGAGTTGAAAAAATCCGAATTTCGAATAATAGTACATTTTTCAACTAGTGAAATAATAATTTTTCAACGAATGTGAAGTTTCTGAAACTCACCTTTGGCTCATTTATAAACCTCATTCATTATAAATCATTTCACTAGTTGCAAACGATATTTTATCCTACAACGCGGAAAACGTGCGTCCAAAAAATGACGACAGTTGAAAAAGACGCACTTTCACCACGGCGTTGCATAAAAACATTTCAATTGTTGTATTTTTCATGTTAATTAAATGTATTCGAACGATTGTTCAAACTCAAGACTTGGAATCCAAATCTCGCTTTTCAAATTATGAAATTTCCGAATCCAAAAAACTGCACGTTCTTATATATTCAAACTATTCAAATATTCGAGCTTTGACATTTGATCTCATCAGAGTTATGTATGACCCAGGTTTATGATTTTCTCGTCGTTTTTCTCACTATTCGTACTTGAAATTTATGATTTTCCAGCTGGGATTTTTATTTTCCATACCGCGTACTCCGGTAATGGATTTTACCGATAACTGATTGCGCGTTGGAAGGTTTATCCGCGGTCTGACCAAAGCTGGTGCTACACTACTTCGTTTCCGAGAGACAGGTTTAATATTGGCAATGGTGCATTTTGTGATTGCGTTGATTTCGCGAGCGACGTAGTATATTTCACGATTTCTAATTAACATTTTAATTGAGCTCTCACCAAAGGCTTGGATGTGTATTGCAAAATTAACAGGACAAAAATTTAATCAAGTTAGGAAAATAACGGAGAAAATGAAATTTTTGTTGATTCAATTGAGTTTTTTTCGGAGTAATTGGTTACGATTTTGGAGAACCTCGAATGATTTTTCCATAAAAATTGGACGATTTACAGAAATTGTCAATAATTTAATTGTAAATAAATATAAATTTGAGAAAATGCTCGACAATTTTGCATCTTCTTTGGATTTTTCTACATTTTTGTTTATTTATATTCTGCATAATTTTTGAAAATGTAAAACGTTGCCCAAAAACTGAACATAGGAACTTCTAATGATCCTCATACATTTTTTGAAATTTTTCGTAATTTTAACAAATTTTTCCAGACTTTCAAGCACTTTTTATCATTTTCATAATTTTTCACGAAAACTCCCAAAATCCTTAGGAAAATCATAGAATAGTTTCTAACTTCAAATTCTGGTGTTTTTTATATTAACAAAGCTAATATATTATTTTTCATAACTTCAAAGAAATTCTTCAAAAAATTATAAGGCTTTCACAAAACTTTCGAGGATATTAGAGAATTTTAAAATCAAACCCCAAAAATTGCATGAGTTCAAAAACACTGTCAAACTTTCCAAATAGTTTCATCATCGTTTAACATTCCATAGACCCACCCTCGATGCTTTTTATTCCAACAGGTATTTTCGACTTCGTTTGAATTCTAATCTCGCCCCGGATAACGTGTCATCAATCACCCCAAAAGAAAAAAAACTCTCGCAGTCTCATTCAAACGCGTTATATTTACCCCGAGAAGCAATCACGTATGGTTTATATACAAAAACATCTTCCCTCCCTTCAAGCCGTCAGCTCTTTGTGATTAGAACTCGCCCGGTCGAGAAATTAAAACTTCCAAACTTGTGAGGAAAAGTAACATCGTCTCTAAAAAACTAAATCTCGGCGAGAAACAACTAACAAGATTGCGAGTAAATTTAATGTTTGTTTCGAAGTTTTAACAGACTGCTTCAGTTTGTGGAGTTGTGCTAATGTTCCGTTTTTATTACTTGGAAATTGTAGTTGTTTATGAAATAAGATTTTCTCAATCGGGATAAAAAGAAGACAAAAATGATGGAATTTTAAATAATTACAGTTCGTACATTTTTTTAAATCGCCTGAATTTTCGTAAATATTTGTCTAATTGTTGGTCGTTCGAATTGAAATTAGAATAGAATTCTATAAACTTCTTTCATCCAAAAAAACATCCTACACATTGATTTTCAGGCAAAAAAAGAGAGTACTTAATGCAATTTTTCATTTTCCGGCCCAAACGTAAATTAGGTAAAAAATATTTATTAAGTCCAAATATCATAAAAATAGTCTAATTATCATAAAAAAAAGATATTCATCATGTCTTATTATGAAGAAATTTATGTATAAATGTAAGACGCCAACCATATGTGTATGAATAAATTTCTGTCTTATCTTACCATCCACTAAAACATATATATACGATAATACAATGTTTCTAACAATACCTTCTACTGAATAAATCAAACTTTTCTTCTAAAACTAACGAAGTCATTCATTGAAGCTAACCAGAAGATATTCTGCAATGTTTACGAAACATTCAGTTGCATCTACTAAACGCAATTTTTCAAAGGCTGACGTAAAAATTAATTTTCAATCAAGACCATGCACGAAGAAAATGAGACATCTTAATGTATCATCTTCCAAACATTCCCCAAAACGTGTAAGTCACGAACCATATGTGCACAAAGTTTCATCTCAACCTCCAGTCCAACAAATCTCTACGTTGATCTCAACAAAAATCTTTGTTGAACCAAAAAAATGTTCTCTAAAACCGCATATTACGTACGTTTTCCAAAAAACATGTGTATTATATAAAATATTCTTACAGGCCCCAAATTAAGGAATCCATTCCGCGAGGCAATGCCGTCAGCGACGTGGTTTTCCGCGGGTTCCCTCATTTTCACTAAAAACGAGTTGGTGAAAACTTCGGCACCCGCGTCCTCGAAATCGAGGCCGAGAACGAGGAGCCCCAGCAAGGCGACGACGTATCGCCCGCGCATGGTAGCCCCGTTTCTCGCCTCCGAGACCCCCTTCAGGTACGAAGTGACGTCGGCATTTTCCTGGCTTTTTCTGGCGTTTTGGGCAAGAGTTTTCGCAAGTTTTCCGGAAATCGTAGGATCGAAGGACACCGCGCGTGCTGCCTTCATGCTACCCCGACACCGACTGGTCTTTCGCGAGGGGCACTAGCGACGCGACCACGCGATCATCGCGATATTCGCCGATCGCGCTCCTGCGCGATTCGGACCCGAGTCCTCGAATCTTTTTTCCGTGTTCGTAAAAACTCCGGGTGTTGCGTACAACGTCATGGATATTATTGATTTTCCACGAATGTGCGGGTTTCAGTACACATGGGACTCGAGGCGGAGACCGCGCATGTGCCGGGGATTAACGACACTCGGTTAAGTTTTTGAGAAACTTTTTTGATACAAAATGAAAATCAAAAAGCTGGAAAGTTGGGGAAATTCGGGGGATTTTGGAATTTCATAAATGTCACAAGTTTTCGTGGGTTTTGAATTCAGTCTTCCAGCTGGTAAAAAAGATCAGTATGTTCTAGGAGAACTTACTGATGTTTGGAGATTTCATGATACGAAAAGAAAAACGTTAATATTGCACATTTTTCATGTTTGGAAACTACAGAATTGAAAGATGCAATTTTTTAAATTTCATAATGTTTGCTCAGAAACTTGGATATCCAAAGATTTGAAAATTCGAATTCTCAGGCGTATATTCTGGAGTTCAAAAAAATCAGATGCCATGATTGAAAAATTAAATTCGATGTGTTATAGAAATCGTTAACCAAAATTGAATGATGTCAGAGACGTAAAAATTTTGGAGTCGGACTTTTTTATTCCCTAGGATAAAAATTTAGGCAATTCAGAATTGAAATTCGGACATTTTTACGCATTAAGTTTTGATTAATTCTGAATTGATAAAATTTCAAGAAATTTCGTGTTATTTGACGAGTAGAATAGAAAAAACTTTTCAATTTCGAAACATCAAACCTTAAAAACTGCAACATTGATATTTTATACTTTTGAATTTCCAAAATGTCCTCTCAACAGCTTGGGAATACAAACTGGTATTAATTTTCCAAACTCGAAAAATGAATTCAAAAAATTTACCTCATCTAAATGTTCCGCAATTTTTCCAAGACATGAAATACAAAAATCCGTTACTACAATCATCAATTTTTCGATCAAGTTTTTCAAGCTAAAGATAAAAATACCTCTCTTCAAGTTTCAATTATATAATGAAATTCGATCATTTTTTTCCAGACATGATACTTCGAACATAAAAAATAAAAATTATTTGACAATAAAAGGTAATGAATACCAGCAATTAAGATTGTTTTGAAAGATTTATTAAACAATAAAATTCATTCTCATACTTTCTCAATTTCGTGACAATTTTTATGCAGGAAGTAACCAAGGCAAAGTCAGCATCACTTTTTCATCTGGTTTGATTGTTGTCCAGTCGTACAGTTTGGCCGGCGGTATTCTCTTGATTTTGCGGCCGAAACGTCCATCTTTTCGATGCCAAAGTCCAGACCTCGGACGATAGCCAGCCCACCTGAAAAAAGTTTTTTTTTCATCAAGTTCAACTATTTATGATAGTTGCTGAATCTATATTTCCACTTAATGATAAAATAGTTGTATTACTACGATAAAAAATTCTCTAATAATCACAAATATGCAGATTTAGCAATCAAATGAAATAAAAAAATTGTCGATTCATTCAAGATTTGAAATTTATTCACTTATAATATTGCTGCACATTTTCAATTAGTCTGCTGAACTTTCCAGATTTTTTAGAGTTTCAATGTCAGTTTTTTGACCAAAAATAAGATTACTATAATTTAAAACTTCAAATATTTTTTTTTCTCCTGTATCGAACTGTATTGTCAAACACCTTTTGGCATTAGGTGTGCCCCAAGGAGTGTCGTCCCATTCGACATTAGATAAACGACCGACAGTGGCCATGCAAGTTTCTCGAACACTCATTTCGTATTTGCTAGGTAATTTGACAATGACGAAACCAGGATTTTTGGTGTCTTTGCGCATAATTGTGGCATAGGTCCCAGCACCATGAACGAAGCAAGACCTTTTATCGGGATATCTTTGCACGCTATTGACCTGTGTACCAATGGGCAGAGCACCTAGTGGATACGCGTCACCTTCATTTGGTTTTACCTAGAAATGAAAAACAAAATAATAATAATTCGAGTAATTTCGCGATAATAATTTATAGTGAGAATATTATATTATCTCAAATAATTTTATCAATTAAATTTTGAGTTTGAATTTTTCAACTGAATTTTTCGAATGAAATATTGAATATCAAACACTGACTTTAAAGTGCAATACCATCAAAATAAAATTATTCATTGAAACATAGAGTTATTGCAACTTGAAATTTCGTCTTCTACCAAAATATTAATAAAACTACAAATTTTATACCGGTATCCTTGGAATTCCTTTATGAGTTCGAATAACATCGCCGGGTTTCATGTTGACCGTTGCCAAAATGTAACTCAATTCGCGCCCAGAGCCAACAAGTGCCATATGAGCATTCCTGCAGCCATCTTCAAACACTTCCAAAACTTTGTCTTCTCTCGGTTTTTCGTTCAAATCGGAGGGTCCATCTCTTTGGAATTTTGGCCAGTGGTATTTGTGTTTTATTCCACCACCCCACCCTTTGACTACAACACGGCCTGAAAAAAGTTCATTTTTTTACATGTTACAATATTATTTCTTTAGTTGTAAGATGGGAAAAATATACAATCGAAGAAAAATATATAGAATATTAATTTATTGTATTCCTCATTCCTTCCAATTGATTGATTCTACTTTTGACTTTTACTGCAAGTAGTACAAGTAAATCTAGAGTAATAGGGCCATTTGCTACTGATAGATAAAATAATTGATTACACTTTGGAAACTTGAATTATTATAGAATGAAGATATTCTATGACCATATTAATATCAATTGATTTTCAGTACTAATGAGCAGCGGATGACTTGCACGTGCCATTACCACCATTAAAAAATTTTACAAAATATGGTATTCTAATACAACTGCCATAGGGAAGGAAAGTCAGGGATTTTTTTGTTAAAAAATCTCTGACCTTCCATATCTACTCAAAGTTGAGATAAGTGACCACATCTTTTGAGACTATTTGAATGCTTGGCCTCTTAATTTATATCTGAGATTAATGATGGCATACACCCTCTATTGACAATTTTCATAACTCATGATTCAACCTTAAAATCTAATTCTTCCAGCATTCTCTATTTTTTAAATGACAAATTTTTCAAAAATTGAATAAAAAAATGAACAATAACCAATAATAATAATTATAACATAATAAATGTATTTGTCTTTTAATCAACATAAACATTTAGGTCAATGATGACTGATGAGTACTTACGAGGAAATATGACCGTAATGATTATAAAAAAAATTGAAGGAACAGCGATGATGTTTGAGAACTCATCATTTTTATAACTTTTCCAAATGCTCTTATTTTGTCAGGTTAGCACCCCACAAACACTCATTACTCGACTCAAGAATTTCTTGACTCGACTTATGAAACACAGTATACAAGCAATATACATAAAATACAGCGGATAATGTAAATAATATAAAGAAAACGAGTCACGTGGTTATAGCCAACAACATAACCCTATTGAAAAATGATCGTAAAACATCATTCCGAAATTTATTATAAGGAAAACACAAACCCGTAACGGGATCGCGTCCGGCCAGATTCGTAGTTTTCAAAGGCTCGATCGTGTATTGTCGATCCTCGGGAAAATGAACGGTTCGGCGAAAGCTCGTTCCTAAGGTCCCGGGTTTTGGCAGATACAGTGGTTTCCATTTTTTGAATCGTTTTTGTTGCATTTGACACGATACAGACATGGACTTTAAAGTAATGTCGAAAAATCGCTGTTGCGATAAACGGCAGACAACTCCAACAACCGACATCTCAGTTATTTTCAGCTATTTTGACAATTTGAGACAGGAAAACAAACAAGGCCGGCAAGTGACAATTTGATGTGACGCGGCCATCTGTCTTCCTACTCACATGTGAGTCTAGTGAGTCTAGTAAGTGTAGCGAGGCGCGAAATTCAAATTTTTCACGGTGAGTGCACGATGGTGCAGAGAAATATTGAAAAGTTTTTTGGGAGGATTTTTTGACTTTTGTTTGTATTCGAAGTTGAGATTCGCGCTTTCATTGTTTTACTGAATACGTAATTTTGAATTGAACAATTATAAAAATACAATACACGTTAAGCGATGGGTTGATAATTCTGGAATTTGAATAACAATATTGTGTATGTTTACTTTTTGAGAATTTCAATTAAGATCAATAATTGCAGGCGTTGAACGATGTGAATAGATTATCCAATGAGAGCTGTCTTCCATTTTTCCTTGTGTATAATATAAATCTTCTTGTTATATTAAAATATCACCAAAAAAAAATACAAAATTTTATAAAATAATTATAGAAAATACCAGTGTACTGAAAAATTTTTGAGCGCGATCGAGAAATTTGATAATTCGATTATATCCACTCTACTGGAAATATAAGAAAATCCAAAACTACGAATATTATTGATTCATTTATCCACTGCGTTGATGAAAAGATAGTTTCAACTCTATAATTGGCAATTACAAACGCAGAAGTAATTGTAATTCCTCATTCAACTTCATAACAGCGCGAGTAAAAATGTGCGTCATAGAAATAGCGATATGTTACGTACGATATTAGTAATTCAAGTGGTGGGAGATAAAAAATAACGAAGCTAACTCGGGAATCCCGCTACAAGTTGCATTTTTTAAGATTGCATCGTCACATTACATTTCAAGTTTCATCTGCGCGAAAAGTGACGGACCTCAAATTTTCGTCATTTTTCAATTTCGAAAAGAGCATTTTTTCGCTATGTTTTCGCAATCTTTTTGTGTGATTGACTTTTCCTCGAGGAAGATCTTTGTTTTGAGGACTGTGATCGTTTCTTTTTTCATCATCGTTTGTAGTGAAGTTTCTGCACAGTTTAGTTTGAACGAAGGTAATTTTACCGATACCGATTCGAAAATCGGGTAGTGTCAAGTATAACAAGCGTGCACCCAGAACTTGAATGTAAAATTTCATGACCGTAAATATTAAAATTTGACTTGTAATTTATTTTCATATTTCATTTCCGAATAAGAATCACAAAATGTCATACTTTGATATTGATTTTGTGCACCAAAGGAGATGTTTGCACCACCCAAAAACTTCGAGGAACCTGCAAACGCCTGCAAAAATGTCCTCACGTGTACGAACAAACTGTCTCGGGAAAAGCGCCGGAAATGGTTTGCAATTTTTCCGATTTCGAACCAGTCGTGTGCTGTCCTCAAGAATCTCCCAGAAACACGCCAAAACCTTCAATTTCCGATCACCAGTTAACGACTTCGAGTTTTTCATCAACTACAACAAGAGCCTCTGGAAAATCTTTAACCAATCAGGATTTACCTGGCCAAGTTGCAGAAAGAAGTCAGTGAATTTTCCATTTTCCGGAAAATTATGGTATTGGGTTAATTTTGGGCATTTTCACTAAAGAAGTAAACTTACCGATCTTCTTAATGCTAATAAATTACAAACTAACATGCACGAAGAAAAATTTTTACGTAAAAATTGATTCTTTCCAACAATTTTCTAACAGAATGTGATGAATATTCGAAAGCAGTTTACACTTTGGTTCGACCCCCAATTTTGCTAGGAAACGTAAAACCAGTAAACAAATCTCTTTGCGCAATTGACGACAATTCGCAAAAACTCATAGTCGGAGGTTCGAAATCAGGAGCTAAAGAATTTCCCCACATGGCAGCGATTGGATACGAATCCAGAAATCGAGAAATTGCATGGAACTGCGGAGGAACGTTAATTTCGGAGCGTTTCGTGCTAACCGCAGCTCATTGTTTGTTTTCTTCCGAGTGGTAAACAATTAATAACAGAATAAACAAAACAAAAATCGATTGAATGTTTAATTTTGAGGCGAAAGTTCCCGAGCCATTTTCTTCTCAATTGAAAATTGACGGAGATATCGAGAGTCGAAGTTGGTGAGGGAGAAAGGAGCGTGTGGCTCACTCGTGCGTCGCGCAACTTTGTCAATTTTGAGTTCAGATAATAATGTGCAAGGGAGCTTTGTCTTAAATTTGGCCAAGGGAAGTATTGCTGTACTTACCAAGTAATTTGCGATTTTAGGGGAAACGCGGTTTGGGCAAGAGTTGGGGATTTGAATTTGAAAAAAAGCAGTGACGATGCGAATCCGAAAAATTACCGAATTATTGAAAGGATCAAACACCCGAGTTACAAAAATCCTTTACTCTATCATGATATCGCTTTAATGAAACTGGAAAAAGACGTACAGTTTAATGCCTGGGTGAGACCAGCTTGTTTGCCGGATCCAGGAAGCAATCAGGATCCTGAAATGGCGATAGCTACTGGATGGGGACGAGTTGACTGGAGTAATTTTTGAATATTGATAAAATCGAAATCTGTATTTTCCAAGTATAACTACATTTCGAAAAAATACAAATCAATACTTGGTATTTTTTCGAGGATTAAGATTCCGTGATTACTGAATATTACTATAATTTTCAAAAAATCACAGCTTTGTCTTTGGATAGTTAAACTTACGTAAAATTTTGGAATACAACAGTTTTTTAAAGTTCGAACTGGTGCTAGGATTACTAAAAATTTTGAAATTTTACAAAATCCTGGAAGTGATTATACATATTACAGTAAAATTTTTTTAATTTCAAGAACTTTGAAAATTTTTAAGTGATAGGTATTTCTTCATTTTCGCAGCTGACGAAGACGGTTCTGAAGATTTATTGAAAGTCACTCTTCCGTTGGTTTCAAACTCGAGATGCAGTAATTTTTACGAGGACGACACTTACAGGCTAAATCGGGGAATCGTTGCTAATTGGCAAATTTGCGCTGGACAACAAGGAAAAGACACGTGTCAAGTAATAAAAATAACTTTGTGAAAAATTTATTCATTTCATGAATCACATGAAAAATGTACGCCAAACTCGATGTATACAAGTTGAAAATAGTTAAATAAGAAAAATCGTCCTTAAACTAGACATTTCAATTTTCGGCTTTTTTCTCAAGTAGGCGTTTTTAACATTATTACGCGTGTTTCTTGTGTTTTGACGACTTTGTTAACTATTTCTATATATTGTTTTCAAGGAATCTATTACACAAAAAAATTTACAATTTTTTCGTTTCATTACTAACTGTTGAAAACTTTCAGGGCGATAGTGGCGGTCCTTTGGTCATTATAAATAAAAGACATAATTGCATGTATGACGTTATTGGAATTACAAGTCTTGGGAAAATTTGTGGAAGCGTTGCTCCCGGCGTTTACACTAAAATTTCGCATTACGTCTCGTGGATTGAAAGGATCATTTGGAACGAATAAAAAGTGACCTCGTCAAATATTCAAAAATCTTCATTTTTCAAGTGTTCATGATCGTGATTAGAATTACATTGATTTATAATTTATCGAATACTACGAAAGTATTTGTGTGAAATTTTTTACATATTTATTTTTTACTGACTGCAAAAAACAATTGTACAAAACATATTGTATGATAAAAAAGTAAAAAAATGTGTAACACATTGAATTATGTTATTCCGTTTCATGAAAATACCGAACAAAAAACTAAACAAACCGTAGCTTGAAACAATACATCTGTAATATTTTATACAAAAGAATTTTAAATTTGCATTCAATTTATTATAGGTAAAAAATCTACGAATAATTTCGTACTCATACAATCTACTTTCCAATCCTATTAAAAAAACAATTTCACAAGAATTCCACTCAAATAATTTTTATTTCATATACGTAAAATGAAAATGTTACAAAAAGAACAAAAAATTAGGGAATGTTAGCCAAATAGTCCTTAACGTTAGACGGGTCTAACCTTCTAAATCCATTGGCGTCACAAATTCCGACTTCAATATTGTCAGCAGTCATTTGACCTTCGAAGCCCTCTTTCAAAGTCAAAATGGCAGTGTGCACGGCGTCGTCGAGTTCAAGGTCTTCGCTATATCGTTTTTCCAAGAAGGTTTTTCCATTGATGTAATTTTTTCCCATGGCTGTGGCTTTCCATGCGAAATAAGCTCCCGAAGGATCGCACTGGAAGAGATAGGGACGGTTGTTGTCCCAACCGCAGATCAAAAGTGAGACACCAAAAGGTCGGACACCACTGAAAATTTCAATTACAAAATTATCATCAGTTAAAATGATTTTTTGAGTTTGTATTGCTAAGATTTCATTTATTTAGACATCATTCAAAGTTCTAAGAAACATCTAAAGTATTCAAATTTTATAGTTTTTGAAAATTTGAAGAAATGCTGCATTATTCAAAAATTTAAAAAATTCTTTTTAAAATAATTCTTTTTTTTTAATGTTTCATTTTTTTTATTTTTTTTTTTTTCAAGGCTCAACCAAAGCTGTTGTAAAAATTTAGTCATGGAAACATCAAATATGTATTCAATTTGTTATTATTTGTCCAATTCATTTTACCCCGATTGAGTGTACTCTTGCATGAGCATCGCAACTCTTTGAACCAGTTGAGAAGTTGGAATCGGTTCCTTGTACACCAATTGGTACTGCTGCGCCATTTTTCGAGCTTGTTTAACAAGAAGCCGATAATCCGGTCCCATTCCACTGTAGACCATGCCGATGTGATCGGTTATCATTTCTACTTTGTTCACGCTGTGTTCGTCATACAAAATCGATTTGTGCTTATTTTCGGTAGCAAGTACGATTCCATTGGAAGCCTTGATCCCGACACTCGGCGCACCTCCTGCAACTGCTGCGAGGGCATATTCGATTTGGACTAGTTTTCCAGAAGGACTGAAAATAAAAAATTCTTACAACATTTACAAAATGATAGAAATATTTACAACATTCAACTGCGACATTGCTTTTTTGGTAGATTTTAGTTTCTAATAATTTTAGACAGAATTTGAAAACGATGTACAGTAATTTATTATTGTAATTTAGTATTGACCATCGCCCATTTTTAAATGGTCAAAATTTTTGCAGAGTACACTTATTGACTCCAAAAAAAAAAAAATGGAAAAATTGTGTTGTCTTATTATTATGATTTTTTCAATCATTTCATACTTTTGGGTGATATTCTGGAATGTACAAAAAATTTACACAGTGGGACCAAAATAGACCGTGTAAACAAAAATTGACAAGTCATTCTCAGGCAGTTTCGTTATAAACAAAAATAACCAATTTAAAATATGTTTAAGCAGAATATCGAGGAAGAAAGAAGTCAAGAAACGCCATGTATATAGAAAACTACCTCATTAACATAATTATAATAAATGATAAACGAATATACAAATTACGAGCATTCGTGAAATTTGAGGTTATGTAAATTAGAAACTAGTTGTCGAATATAAACAACCGCCGTTTTGCGGGCATTATTTTTCAGAAATTTGAGGAAAACGTGACTTATTATTGATGAGCATTATTAAATAACTCACCTGAATGTTGTCAACGAAAAACTGTATCTTTCCGAAGCCATGACAATTACTTTTTCAAGCTTTTTTTGAACCAACTCACTGACATATTCGATGTCATATATATTGACACAATTGCACACAATTGCACTGCATACATATGCATGCATGCATATGTATGGTACGAGTACAATCCGGAAAAACTTTTGGAATCGATTGTACCAAAGATGCACAAAGATATGACCTTAAAACATAAATAACAATAAATAATACAACAGTTTACGTTGTTAACCTCAATTTTTAAACATTCGCAAAGTGTGCAAAAGAGCAGTGGACTGCAAATAGCAAATGTTTAGTCTCGCCCAAAAACGGGTCATGGAAAAAGAATTTTATCTAGATTGCCAAGGTGATTTATTGACAGTTGCAACAGAAATTGCATGTATGCACATATTTCCGTTTTTCTGTAATCTTCTTAGCGTGTAATTGATAGTTTTACAAAATTACGAATTTTTTGGGATAATTCAAGATTTTATTAATTGTTTCCCAGCGGGATTTATTTAGTTTTTCGATTTTGTTGTCGCCTACTTTTGGAGGTAAAATACGCTAATTTTCAGTTCGGACACTGATTTGTATTGGTTTAATCATAAGTCATCGTTAGAATAAAAGTTATAGAGTTTGAATTTACATTTTCAAATTGTTTATTCTTGTAGAATTTGAATTTTAAAATGGTCGTCTAAAACTCGAAATGTCAATTTATTGCAATTATTTATGAGGTTTATAAGTATCAGACAATGATAACCACTATAAAAATTTTTCACATCAATGGCTTATGAGGTTGTGTAAACATTATAAACTTGACTGCAGAAACAATTTTTTTCTATCGCTTTATTTGGTATTGTTTTAATTATTCAATGAAAAACCATCAAATAATTCTAGTTTTATAAAAATTTCAGTCCTACCAATTTTACACAAAATGCATTATTTTGAACTATTTTAATGAAATATTATTCGAATTTGAACAAACTTAATTGAAGTGACGATAAAGAAAAAGTTAATCTTGTTGTCCCACAATCTATCATAGTCAAGTGAACTCTTATTCTTGTATAAAAAAAATTGACGCTTACACGTTCATAAGTTTTCATTCATGTATTTTTGCAATTTATTATTAATAAATGAATATCAATAATTTTTATAGGATTTATCATAAATAAATAAGTATTGATAATTTTTGTAAGCCTTTTTATTAAAAAACGCATATTGACAATTATTTCATTTTTCTAGGATGAGAAAAATTCAGTACACTTTGGTGGATTCGCAATGTCCCGACAACATTCACACGATCCCCCATAAAAACAAGTTCTCGTTCGTTAAACGTTTGACCCTGGGTTGCGGCATTTTGGCATCTCTGGCTTTGTTGTATCTCCCAACTTATCATTTTGCTCAAAGAACTTTCGCTGAACCAGGTGAGACCGAAACTGTGATGGTGAGAGTTCAAACCGCTAAACACCTCTCGGCTCGTATAGGTAGGGTTCCACTAACTTTTCCAATTTCGCTCTACTAATAATGTTTATTGTGCTTTTGTGTACACCTGGACCTCGATTTTGTGAGTTTTCATCCCTTGTGATGGTTCCCCACCTCAAACAATTTCAAAACTTGATATGTATTTTGCCAATCTGATTTTAGCCAGATAAGAACAGCGGACTGCACATGATCGGGGGCTGGGTGTACGTAAATGTTCATCAGGCCTTGAAAAATCTGGAATTTTTAGGGAAAAATGAACTGCCCTGGAAAATCCAGAATTTTGAAGGAATTTTGCTATAACCCTGGGAAAATGATCAAACTTGAATGGATTTTAAGAGTTTTTAAATTTTTGGTTCTTAATATTTTAACTGAGTTTATAAAATTTTTCATGAAGTATTGTCTAATTTTTGAGGAATTGAGTTACATTTTTTTTACTAGTTTTAAAAGTTGATGTTTTTTAATCTGAATTATTTGCTTTTTCTTCATTTTCGAATGTTAATTTCAAAATTAGACAACTTAATACGTTTTTGATTCTTAATATTTTAATAGATGAATTTTTAAACTATAAAATTTGTGTGTTGGTTCATTTTCTCGAATTTTTCAATTTTTATGCTTGAATTGCCTTTTTGAAATCGAGTTTTGAAATTTTTAACTCTCAATTTATTTTTATTTATTTTGAGATTGTGGAAGATAATTATATTTATTTCTCAATTCATAATGGTAGTTACCAACTTTCAAAATGGAAAATCCTGGAATTCGGAATTCAGAATATCATATTTTTCATAATTGAGATAATGTTTTTCTCATGTCCATTTTTTTCCATTTTCCCAGGAACGCAGCAAGTCTGATATTTTAAAATCTTTTGTTCTTTTCCTTTCTTGGTTTTTTGGGGTGTGCTTTTTATGCAGCGTGGTGAATTTTGCAAAAAGTGGTGAATTTTGAAAATTATACGAAATTATTTTTTTTTGTTCTTATTCTTGAATACTGCATCTATTTCAGAAGATTTTTTTCTGCATGCATACTTTTGGTTGTTTGTTTATGGGACACACGTTTTTATTGTTTTACATAACTTTTTTTGCAAGAATATTCATTTTACGCATCATTGCACATGTTTTTAATATTTTTATTATTGCACACCTAAAAATAAATCTCAACTATAATTAACATTTTTTACATACATTTTTCAGAGACCCTTGAAGGTTGGGGTTTCAACACTTCGCGCGATCTTCATATGTACATTCTTCCCCATAACGTGACGACGATTTTACATCCAGAAAATCTGTGTTCTCCAGCGCCAGATGTGCTGATAATTGTTTGCTCAGCAGTAAAAAATCTCGAATCGCGAATGGCCATAAGAAATACTTGGGGAGACAAGTATAATTTGGAAACTATGTACAACGCCAGTGTCAAAGTTGCTTTTCTTCTGGGACAAAGTGGCAACGATACCGTCAATGTAAGTATTGTCATTTTCTTATCGATCAAGTTTGAATACAGTTCCATGTTTGATATGAGATTTCATTCGAAATTCTTCATTTTTGTATTTTCAGCATCTCATTGTTGAGGAAAGCAAACAGTACAACGACGTAATTCAAGAAAAATTTCTCGACACTTACAATAATTTGACCTTGAAATCTTGTATGCTACTGAAATGGGTGGCTTCGAACTGCAGCGGATTGAAGTACCTGATGAAATCGGACGACGATATGTTCGTCAATATTCCAATGTTCCTTAATATTTTAAATGCGTTGCCCAAAAGTACTGGGGTACTTTTGGGTTCGCTTATTTGCAACGCGAAACCTATTTTGGATCCTAAAAATAAGTGGTACGTTAATTTTGGAAAATTCTAAATCCTAAAAAATTGTGTATTTTCCCAAAGTTCCAGGATTTGCAACAAATTTTCAAATCAGCCAGAATATTGAAATTTAAAAAATGTTCAGCCTATGAACATTTTCCGCCAATTCTAAATTTTTAGTGTATACAAGATTTTACATTTTTGTGGCCTGGATTTCTTCGAATTCGAAAATATTACGAAAAAATTTTCAAAACTTGAAAAATTTTGATTATTTAAGGAATGCATAAAAACCAAAAATGTGTTGCGATCAAGATTCTCGCAATATTTGTATCTCTTACAAACTTTTTTTTTGCAGGTATGCACCCAAATACATGTACCCCGACCGAACATATCCAAACTACTTATCGGGGACAGGATATGCGATGAGTTTTGACGTTGCTACCAAATTGTACCAAATTGCCTTGAACACCTCGCTTTTGCACCTTGAGGATGTGTTCATAACGGGCCTATGTGCGAAACGCGCAAAAATTCGTCCGGTTAATCACCCAGGCTTCAGTTATCTACCCCGGAAAATGGACCCTTGCGTACTGAAAAACGTTGTGACGGCGCATAAAATGAGTTTGACAAATATGTATTCAATTTGGACAAAACTACAAAATTCAAGTTTGCATTGTAAGGAAAATCTGACTAACGAGAAAACCGCGTTTGGTAACAAAAACCTCGGGCATTCGACGCTTAAGCGAAGAGTGATCTCTCGTTGTTCGTGA